>VZTU01008183.1:134759-284379 GCA_013400835.1 Zapornia atra
GGGGCTCATTGTAACGCAGCTACGAACTTGTTTGATAGCTCCTTGAAGGCAGATGAGTCAAATAAATATGCGAGCCAGTCTCTATAACTGCTTTCATGTCAAATTACTTAGCAGTTCTCTCAAATAGGAGTCGTGAATGGAAAGCATCTATGTTTTGGTTCATTTTGGTAATTAAAGACAAATTGAGAATTAAAGACAAAGGATTCAGGAAGCCTATCCCTCTGCACACTGTTTGAAAAAGGAACCGGCACTTCACAGCACATTGTGAGCCTCGTCCAACGCACTGAGGTCAATGGGAAGTGGTGTCCAACAAGACCGTGTTTTGGATAAAGCTCTGTTAAGAAAATGAATTGAATGAAAAATGCTTCAGCTGTCCAGAAAAAAAACCAACTGCACCTATTAACTACAGACCACAAGATAAACTGCTTCATAAGTCTCAAGTGCAAGTGATTATCTGGCACCCCCCTTGCTACCAGGGCTCTTTAGCTTTGTTGTCATAAAATACTTCCTATTTAAAAAAAGTTCAATATTGTATACTTTCGTCCTGCTAGATACTTTGCTTTTCATATCAGAAATTTAGTTTCAACAGCCTAGACACAAACGTGGACAAATTTAAAGATTAATAAATGCTGGGGAAAAAATTTCAAGTTATGGAGAAGCCATGATCACTAATGAAATTGAGTAAAACAGTGAATGCTGTGATCCCACAGGTAAATAAGGGAAGAAATTACAAATGTTAAAGTAACTGACACTTTGAAATAAAAACCTGACAGTTCAGAGCTAACTTGTTCTCATTTAAGCATAAATCTAAATTAAGGGAAAGATTAAACAAGAGCTATGTCACTCCCCAAAAGAAGTAAAAAGTGTTGCTTTGGTTCAATAAAAATGCCTGGCTTGACCTTAAACAATATTTTGAACTTTAAAAAGGACCCCTCAGTGACCACTGGGAGTGGTGGGTGTAGGTGGGACAGGCTCAGGCAGCTGTGCGTGCAGCCCACTCGCGACCGAGGCAAGTGGGTCTTTGCTTTGAAGACAGCAGCATCAGAGGTGTTAGCAAAGTACCAACGCCTCCCAAGAAGAACACAGGTACCTTTTGTTTGCCAGAAGAAAATAATATCATTTCCAAAGTAGTAAAAACTGGACATCCTTAGCTGGCAGAGAATGATTTTATTTTCCTCTTTCATTTATTCTTCACTCCTCCTACATCTTAGTTCAGATCTTTCAACTTTACTTACAGCTGCTACATTAAACTGAAGAATTTATGGCAATTCTCCGATTCCCTGCTCTTTGCAGCAAGGCAGGTAGCCAGGAGAGCTTTACATGGATGCATGAGCACTATATGTACATATGTGTGTAAAAAATCATCAAAGAATACTTCACTTGATTTAGCATCAGAATCTAATCACAGATTACTGCTTAGTTAGTGCTCTAAAAACCCTTCATTTATTAAATTGCGTAGATTTGGAGAGTACCCTGTGGTAAACACTGGACTTCAGGGATTTTCTGCTTTACAGGGGTTGTGAGATCTCTGCCAAGCCCTTCAATGCCATGGCCACACACACAGTGGCCTCTGGTTGGTCAGAAGCAAACCGCATTTCCCAAATCCAAGGATGAGAAATATTGTGATCATCTCAAAAGTTTCTAACTCCATTCATCCACCCATTTCTTAGTATTCCAAACATACCGAAGAGCATCGGTATTCAGCAAAAGAACTAATACTGGAACTTTTTTCCCTTCCAGAAAGTCATCTCGTCATTAAGAGGAAATTAATTTTCTGTATGAAATTCAGTTTAAGCAAATTATTAAGCATAAAGCAGTCCTGCTTCTTTGCTTTTCAAGGCATGCATTAACTTCTTTTCTGAATTAAACATCAATAAAAAGGCATGTCATTAGTGTTTATTCTGAATGGTATTTTTTTAATATAATTTCATCGACTTTCAAGTAAGTCCAAATTCTGATATGATTTCCATCCCTCTGTCATGTTAATTTCTCCAGTGCAGTCCATCTGAGCCATTATATAACAGTATTATAAATAATCTTCTAATACCCACTTCACAACCCCCTAATTGACAGCCCTCGCCAGAGCCCATTATGCAGGTGCTCACTTTTTTTTTTTTAAAGGATAAAATGAAGCATTTTAATACAAGTTTCATCTTTTCTTTGCTGGGTAGTTCCTGCTTTAGCATAACCAAAGTACCATACATTGTTGGTACCTTCTCTGCATAACACCCCAAAGCTAGAGCATGTCTACTGGCAACACTCAATCAAACCAGGAGGCAAGGGAAGCAACAGCACGTGTGCAGCAAGCCACCGGATGCTTTAACAAAAGCCTTTTTAAAAGGTTTTATGTATCAAGTATTTTTGGTCAAGTTCTTTTTAAAAAGCATCAGTTAAACTATCTGCTGGTGCCAAAATTTTAATACTACAGGCAGTATGTTCTAGAGTATATTTTTTTTAAAACATGCGGTAATATTCAACAGATAGGGCAAAACATACACCCAAATTATTCATTGGATCTGCACACACCTGACCTATACATCAGGATCACTGGTGTATCTAAATGAAAGGTCCCATTAGGAACTAATTTTTTCTTTGACATGCAAAAGAAAAGGAACATCCTTCTCTCCTAAGCACTGAAGAGGAAAAACCCACACTGTTATTGCCAAGTTCTATGCAAATTTTAAGTCTGGACTGTGATTCTTGGCAAACCTAATTAAGTAATTTAAAGCAAGGGCGAAACTGCCTGCTGCTGCCACAGGCTCTGAATAAAAAGCTGGTAAGTACAGGTTGCATTTACACTGTCCCATTACAGAAATTGATCAACTATAGTTGCTACTGAAGTTCTCAGTTGTCTACCTGAAATATTTCGACAATACCTCTGGTTAATCTTAGGCTTTCCATTGACCATCTGCTGTTCAGGAATCTCTAACTCCTAACAACTGACCTTCTGATACAAAGCCCACAAGCTCATTTCTAACATTTGAATGCATCTGTTAAATGCACAATGAAGCAGCTAAGTGACACACAAGTTCCCTGCTGCTGGCAAGCAGACACCTCCTCAGGTCTGGCACACCGGGGCGAATTTTCAGTTGCTCCATAGACACATGGACAGCCTTTACTCAGATGTGATGTGCCTGCACTGTTTAAAACAGCTAAGAGAAGTTGCAGCTATGTAGCTACTAATACTTCAGGTCTCCATCTCATTCACTGAAGTTTCTCATTTCAACTCCCCCCTTCCTACAGGCTACTCAAAGCTCTGCAGTGATGCTTTCTCACAGCTGGTTATGTTGGCCATTTACCTTTTAAGTTGCATTTAATTGAATGGACTTTTATCCACTTGAAGCATCTTCCCTGCACCTTTGAAGCTCTGTCTCATATCACTTTTACCCCTTCGTTATCCCTGATCATTTGCATCCCTCCCAAAACTCTTTCACATTACAATAGTTCCTACCTTGTTCCCTGGTCTTACTGTACGCTGTGAAAATCAACTCATAGCTGGCTCAGTAACCTTCCAGCTCAGAGAAAACCACACACTGGCATGAGAGGACACTTTGTTCACAAGTGAAGGCAGCTGGGGGCGAGGTGAGGAGGCTCAGAGTTGACTGCAGAGAAAAGCCGGGGTAGCTACGGGTCTGGAAGGCGGTGATCAAGGTTTGGACACTGTCTTTGCTGGGACATGGGCAGGTAGATACCGATTTGCCTGGAGTGCAAGAAATTGTGACATTGGAAAGACTGACTCAAACAGTTCTACATATTTCAGATGAAAGAACCAACTGTGGGCTGGGAATAAACAGGCACGAGGGGACTGGCTGTCGAGGAGGTGTGGGGAGCGTGGCCCCACCTTCGTACCCCAAACCAGACTTCCCGTCCCTGGGAGCTGGCGTGTGCTGCTTCTCATCTGCGCTTGCAGTTTGCAGCAGCTATGCTAGTAAAGAATCTCTGTTCCTTATCAGGCCACACGTTTATGGGAAACCCTCACAGGCCCAGGCACTGGAAGAGCTGGTGCTTGGGAAACTGAGAGCATTTGCTTCCAGTTACTGGAAAAGGCAAGTTTCCAACCAGTCAGTGGGAGTCCGGTGCACACGTGCAGAGGCCTTCAGCAGGATTACTCATGTCTTCACTTGAATTAGGTCCTTTTCCCTTTTCCTCTTCATCTCAAACTGTTATTACAAACATAAAGCCCTCAGTAATAAGCAAACAGATTGAAAGATGAGCCACACCAACTTTGCCACTGATCCTAAATGTAGTAACATGAAGTCCATCGTGGGAAAAGGTTCCCACAAGTAGATTTCTTCTCAGACTTGGTCTTCAAGAAGCAATGGATGAAGGAGAGGTGGTTTTCTGTTACTTCAGATAGCATTAGGCTCATCAGCAGTGTGTTTCCATCCTTCAAGAAACCGTATCACTCAGAGAGAGGACATTTGTTGCAGTTTGGTGTAACTGCTGCTTCAGTGGCTCTTGTAAGCTGCAGTTACAGCTTTCTGCAAGCCCCATATTTTGAAAACATTGGTACAGTCAAGGCCAAATTTGAGACTAAGCCTATCAGAGCTGGTCATAGCACCTCTGTGAATCACATATAGGAGAAAAAAAACTGCTGGCAGGCGCACTTTGCCACCGGAGCGGGAGTGAGAAGATGTAACAAGCTGCACAGACACCAAGGCCAGGCCCGAAGGAGGAGGGCGGGGGATGAAGAATGTGAAGAGAAAGTTTCCCCTGCAGCTCATGGTGGAGTCCATGGTGAAATGGGTGTCCCCCCGAAGCCCATGGATGAGGACGGGGAGCAGAGACAACTATGCCCTGTGAAGACTGATCCACGCCTCAGCAGGTTTGCCAAGGGACTTGTGACTTTGCGGGGGACCAGGCCGGGGGGTCTGGACCCGGATGTCAGCACCCTATGGAGGGGAGAGTCCTGCTGAGAGGCCTGTGGTGAGGGGATGACTCCCCGATAGAGAGGACTCACGCTGCAGAAGCTCGTGGACACGACTCTCGCGTGGGTGGGACCCCACGGTGCCGCAGGGGAAGGGTGTGTGTATGTGGAATGCCCCCCCCCCACCCCAGTTGAGATGGAAGACAGCTTGGGAGGAACGGACTGAAACCCCTCACTCTCCATTCCCTGCCCCCCCTGTACTGCGAACGGGAGGGAAGAAGGGAGCGAATCTCTGATTAAAGTCATGAGTGCGAAGAGGCGAGGGGTGGGGGGAGGAAGTAGAAGTGATAATATCTGGGGAAGAAAAGCAGCTTGTTGGGAATCACCGGAACCCCACTGCCCATTCCCTGCCCCTCCCCGCGCCACGTTGGGGGGGGAAGAAGGGAGTAAAATCGTGATGAGTTTTAAGTTTGCTAAGAAGGGAGGGGTGGGGGGAAGGTGCTTGAAGACCTGGCCGCTTCTTATCTTGTTCCGGTTCACTGGGTGTAGTAGTTGTAGTAAGTAGTAATAAATCACTTTTTCTTTCCTTTATTCTGTGCTGAGTCTGTTTTGCCCATTGCACTAATTGGAGAGTGATCCCTCTGTCCTTATCTCAAGTCCTAAGCCTCCCAATGTCCATATTCTCCCCCTTTTTGGCTGAAGGGGGGAGTGAGCGAGAGGCTTGGTGGGTATTTGGCCTTTGGTTAGGGCCAAAACCACCACAATTACTACTGTCTGTTCATATAAATGCAATTTTAAGAAAGAGAGCTTTAAACAAAGACCTTCATTTAAACCAATGCAGATCTGGTGGGGTAAAGCCCTTTTTAAACCATTTATGTCTCGAGGGATGTGGAAAGAATCAGATTCTGGAGTCATGTCCTCAATATAGCCCCAAGAGCGTTATGCTCTGGCCTCAGTCAGTGTCTGCAGGATTTGGCCGTACATATTTTCTTCTACTCTATCAGTGCATGAGTGTAGTAAGCCTGAAATTCTGCTAGGGAAAAAAAACCCCAACAAACCTTCAAAGGAAAATGAGTGTTCTGATTTATTTTTTTTCCTCTCTAAGATAAGAACATCTATGTTCAAATAATCTAAATGTTATAAAACCACTAATAAAACCCCACAGTCCAGAATGGAGAATTCTGCTTTTCTTTCTTGTCTTTATATTGAGGATCAGCTTTAACTCTTTTCCTCCCGTTTCAGCTAAGTCAGAAGCTTAAAATTATCAAAACATGAAATTCCCACCATTTTCATAAGCAGGTTTTCAGCTTTCAGCTTGCAGTTCTGATTAAAATAATATCTTACAAAGTTTTAACTCACTAAATTAAAGATAAATACTTGGGAATCTTGACACTTCTATGACAATTATTCTCCAAGATCCATTTTTTCCCCCTTAATTGCTAACATACTAATGTTGCAAAATGATATTTCACAGGTACATTACTTCTGAAGTTACTTATTAATGCTAGGATTTTCCCATAGCACTAAACCTAGGTTGCAGTTGTCTCCTTCTTCTTAGTTCTGCCATGACTTTGACCGGTTGAATCCCCAAATATGTATCAGTAATCAAAAGGTAGATTTCAGTACAGGAGAACCTGTTTGGAAGAATTCTTCTCATTTCTTCTCTGCTTGTTTTATCTTTGCTTGAGATGTGAATAATTCATAGGCCTCTGTCTGCTTTACAGTCAAACGCATTCTGTCCACCCAAGACTGTTCGACTTTGTGATTTATTATTTAATAATTTGCAGGGCTGCGCTGTTGTAAGGTGAGCATTGTGACTGCTTGCAGAACTGTTACAATCTGGTCTAGTTAGCTGTCCTTTCTTTCCCTCTCTCCAAACAGCAGCAGTTATTGATTTTTTTTACAAACCTCTGCCATGTAATCCCACAGCTGCTGATCTCAAAGCTGTTACTATAAAGTAAAAGTTGGCCCTTCTTCTTGAAAACAAGAAGTCATGTTTTGATTCACTTTTTCTTTCTTTTTTTTTTTTTATCAATTGTTTCTTTTTTCTCCTTCTTTTGTGCCTTAGTCAATGACAATACCCAGGAAGTGCCACTGGCTTCTCTTAAGGATAAAAATGAAAAATGAAAGCCTTTGGGAGAAATACATGCTGATCCTTTCATTACATCTGCAAAAAATGCCTGTCTGAAACTTTTCAACCTTTGAAACTTTTCCAATGGAAGTCGAGCTATTTCATCTATTATCTTGGCAACAATTACACATAGTGTTGTCTCTCAATAATACGATATTTGTGTTTAAATCCCACTGCAAGTTATCAGTCACACATAATGGTGAAAAGAACTACTCCAAAAAACACAGTGGCTCCTAATTCTTAAAGATTTACTATACTGCCAAGCACAGCGATACTAATCAGTGTGCAATTAGGGCCTGATCGATTGGCTTCAACTGACTTTGGATCAGGACTGTAACAGGCACCGAGGGCACAGGCGCAGCAATTGTAGCCCCTAGTGAATTAACTTCTGTACAGCCTATTTTCTACCTGTCAATTAATTATAGGATTTGCAGTCTTTGAAGACTAAAGACATTGTAGGACAAAACCCAAATTATTTCTCTTTTGCTGGTATGATCCCTTAATAAAACATCTGTGGAAATATTCTCACACTGTCCTCTTCCCCTCCAGTCCATGCCTTAATCACCCAGTTGGATTAAAGCATTTAAGTTGATGTCTAAACTGGGAGATAAAGCCTTTCTGGGCTAACATGTGCACTTCAGTAACATCCTGACTTCATTTCAGCACAAGACTTGGTGTAAAGAAGCTTGTGGGCTCATCCTACACCAGGAAGGAAACACAGTCCCACAGGTGAGACTGGAGCTGGCCGTTCTCTGGCTACGTACCCTGAGACTTGTAGGAGGACTTGGGACCAGGATACTGGAATAATTATGATACATATTGAAAGTTTCTTGAGATTCATACAGAATCACCCCAAAGGGAATCTATTTCTTATCCCTAAGCACATTGCTTTTACTACTCTACTGCCTCACACTCTGGTTTTATTTTTGTTATAATGGCTTATCTTTAATAACTATTTAACAACTTCTGTTAGAAAGACTTGTTCAAGCATGAGTCTTGCAAAATGGTCTGCAAACAGATTTTCACTTTAAAGCAGAAAATTCAAGTAAGGCTCATTAATCCAAATCTCTTAGCCTTGGTTAACTTCAGTTTGGCTAGAAATGCCACAGTCACGGCACATATATCTTGGTTGGTCATGAATGGGAAGGGTTGAAAATCAACTCAAACCTGGAGAGAGTTGTAACAAGCAGGGAGCACTCACTGCTGTACGATAAGGTGGATCCTTCCCACAATAGAGCTGGGTTGCTGCCTCCTTGCATGCTAGCTGAAGTTTCTGAACTACTTGTACTATGAGCTCTGGAGGCATACTGGAGAAAGAAAATACACATCTCTGCAAAGAGAGCCTCAGCTGAGAGGAAGGATTTATTTCCCCTTTCTACTTACTCCTGTCTTCCATTATTTATTCAAGCCAGCAAGTGAAAACAGTAGGATTTTGGCAATGCCTAATGTTTTACATTAATAGTATTGGAAAATCTTTATGATAGCAGATACTGACATTGCTAGAATACTGCTTGGACTCTGCATATTGCTACTCTACTAGATTTAGAAAGAAAAATAAAAATAGGCAGTGAATCAAAATATTGCAGTAATACAGCAAACCTTTCAGCTCAGGATGAGGTGGGTAATTCGACTGTATTCTAAAATATTTCCAAAGTAAAGCACCTACTTCCCCTGGACACAAAAACTGCACACACCTAGCAGTTTTTTCTCCAGCATTTGAGAAACCTGACCGATGCACCTGCTTAAACTAGGGATTGTCTTCCACTCTCACCCACTACCCTCTCAGCTCCAGCCCACAGGCTTGATTTTACACCTGGGAAAACCACTACTCAGAGGCTCTTCCTTTAGACCTCCTAGTTTGAAAGGTCTAATAGCCCAGATAAAGAAGAGTACTTAAACTTGCATAATACCTTTAATGATTCCCTGGGGGAAGCTGCTGCACAATTTATTTAACTCTTTGTACATAGACTTTCATCCTGGGTGCTTATATGTTAATGACCTCTAATGTGCAGGCCATTAGCACCTTTCACCATAATCTCCTCCCAATGTCCATTTAGATTACAATAATGGCCACTAGTAATGTAAAGTAACAGCTACCAGCAATGATATCATCATAATGACTTCACTGAACTTGCTCCGCAAGCCTCCAGATACATGGTAATCACATATAGTCCCCTAACTCCTGGAATGCATGAGCCTTGTCCAAATACTCCAATTGCCTTGCCATCTTTTATAGCTATGGACCTTCACTATGATGTGGCTACCTCAATGGACATCATCTTATAGTCAAAAACTGAAATAGCCTATTTTTCCAGGCCTAAAGCAGAAGTAAGCAAAAAAAATGTAAGAAACCGTATTTTCAGATAGAAAAGACAATACTATCAATAGTTTTGATGGCAAAATAATGTTATTGGAAAGGAGGAATTTCTGGAGAAGAATCAAGCCCTTAGGCTTGAGTAGCAGGACACTGACATTAACGGTGTGCTTGCTTCTGCATACAAGAAGTATACTGTAGACAATGTGCTTCTCATGCTGTACAAATAATCTCACCGATTAAGATAGGTAAGAACTGTCAATTATGCCCTTGATACCTTGATCCATAAATCTGCATTGCACCTTAATGATTTCCCTGCTAATAAGCCTTTTTTTCAGCTGAAGAGCTAGCTGACCGATTTCCAGTATCACCCATTCCCTTCCTTTTGTTTTATACACAGCTTAACTTTGGACAATTCCAAGCACAGTATGAAGTGGTCTTCGCAGGCTTTTTCTCCCTTCGCCATGTAGCAGACAAGTAGCCAACTCTTAACACTATCAACAGTGACAGTTGTTAGCAGAAATGGGGACAGAGCCAGCTCTACAAAATATTCCAGTATGTGTCCTGATGTAAGAATGTGGGTTGTTGTATTTACCCCAGAGGAGCTGGTAGGTGCTTTAAATACGGACCCTTACAAGATGCTAAGTGCTCTGGAAGGCTGAATACCTTCAGTGCTCAGTATGTCATGAGGTGAGACTGCCAAAAAAAGGCCAATTCTGACAGTTTCACTCCGAGTATAATTTCACTTTATTACGTGAGAACAGTATTTAAACTGCTGGCTGAATATGCAAGAAAGAGGTATCTGAGGTTATTAGGCAGCTCCAGAACCTGATCAAGCTACACAGAAACAGTTTAAAATTAATTGAGCTACGGATGGAGGGGGGAAGGCCTAGCTCTTCTATTTATAAGGTCTAAATATGACCACATATCAGAAACTCCTCTTTATGGTTCGGTCTGGCAGGTAAATCCCAGCCCTGGGTACAGCAGCAGCTAGTATGCTAGCAATCGCTGGGAGATGGATGAATAATTAATAATAGAAATAAATAACTGATTATTAAACAAGTAAATATTTTCTTCTGTAACTGATAATGCAAACAGTTTCTAGCTTATATTCTGCTTTCCAGTGAAGACTTCCAAACATTACCTTCAATACAGACAAAAGCACCTCAGATAGTTCTTTCATACAGAATGGTAAATTATGTTATTGCTTTTGTACGCTATTCCCAATCCTTATTGCATATTCACTTGTATACATCTAGTGCAACATTATTATCTTGTTTTGATTTTCTTTCTTCCTCCACCCATACCCCCCTAACCTCCTGTCAACAGTTGGGGAAGCTGCTAATACAGTATTGTATATTCATTATCCTAGCTTTTTCTTTACAAATATCATTATAACATCCTGCATTTGTAAAGTAAATAATTAAACGTTCTAGAAAGTCTTATAGGACACAGTAATCTAACAGATGAAAGACATCAGAAATGTGAAAATCAAATGGAAGTACATGTAATATGTATCTTTTAAGAGAGTTTTCATAAAATAGGGTTAATGTGTTAATCAACCATATTTAAAATGCTAATTAATCACTGACTTCGAGTCTATTCATAAATAATTGAATGTCCTATTTATGCAGAATTTCTTATACTTGGAAATATGCTGCATTCATTCTGGTCCTGCAGGATGCAGCACGGCATTAACACTCAGTGAACTCTTAGCTCCGTATTTGGATAGCGCAATCACGGCCGCGTTTGCCAATCACATCCTTACAATTAACCTAATCTGTCCCTTCACTACATATATCATCATTATGGCTAAATACAAAGAGCTGCATTAGCCATGTCATTTTGCCAGCACTCCAAACACAGAAGCAAGAGGCACAGAACTTGGATTTTTTGGGTGAATCATGCCAGATGTGGATAATCTATTTTTCCCCCTCCTCCTTTTCAAGGCATCTTGAAGGCCAGTCATGCTCCTAGACATGGGGAAAGTGTCCACACTCAACCAGCACTAGAGTCAGGTTTCTAATGTTACAACACCCTTTTTTTTTTCTTTCTCTAAGGACTCCATCTTAGAGAACCTGTATGTCAGTCTTCATGTTTATACCCATGAACAGCAATACTGGCTGCAATACAAGATCTACACACACATGTAAAGGTGAAAATAGTGCCAGTATACATAGCATCTTTAGTTCCCAGCTAAACTCAGACTCCTTTTGAGGGGATGAAAGAGATGATCCCCAAAAAAGCATGTGCATGAGATTCTCATAGAACTAGTTGAACATTTCTCTATGAAAACACGTGTGAAAACATTAACTCTTTGTGATTTTGATGAAATTATCAAGTGTGGATTGTTTTAAAGCTTTATAATTACTTACAATGACTGTAAGTATACTTCCAAAACAAAAGAAAAAAGTAGCCAGGGGTAATATACATTTTCATGCTAATAAAATGCTAACTCTTAAAATAAAATTACAGTAGCACAGGATTTATCTGAACTCTCAATGCATAAGTGGGAGATTTCTTTTCCTGGTTTTCTTCTACTTTGGTATGAAGAGGTAAATTAGTCCTTGCCTAATGTGATTTAGTGGACAGACTGGCAATGTAACTTGTCATTAAAGAATGAGAATAAGAAGAAGAATAGGTCCCTCCTTCTAATCCTTTTTGACAGCCTAACAGAATACCAATTTACCATTTGATGAAGGCTTCAGGACGTTATGAAACCTCTGCGGGGACTTCAGAGTTCTGTAGAGAAAGGGATGAAGATGAGAAGCAGCCAAAGTTGGTGGGGAAAAAATGGCTCTGGAACAGGAGCTGCTCTATAAATGACTGGGTGCAAGCCAGTTGGCATCCTTTGAAATTTGGACACTCCAACTAACCCAACGGAGAGGAAAGGGGCTGGTGGACCTTGTGGAAAATCATTCAGCTTTAAAAGAGAAAGAGAGAACTGCTTCAAGGGACAGAGTAAGCTTTCCAAAGAAAGCTCGGGCTGATGATTTCCTGTCAGCATGCTTGGGAATATTTGATCCAGTTGGTCAGGTTTCCATAGTACAGCAGTGTGATTATCACTATTGTGTGGTACGTCTTTGCCTTTAAGGCCTTCCTAAAAAAGGGCTTGTAATCCAAACATGTGACTCCAAACCAGACAAGCACTTTTCTGCTTTTCCCTACTGGTTAGGTGGTACCTGCACAGCTACAGCTGACAAAGGGCAATTCTAGTTTCAGTAACTGCTTTTCTCCCCAGGGAAGAGCCACTGGGCTAGCGTAAGCAAGAAAACAGTGGTCTAGAAAAGAGTTTGTTCTGAAATTTCAGATATTTTGCTTTTATCATGGTACCCAAGAATTACTGATTGACACTGAAGTAGAAATCCAGCATCCAAATGCTTTGGAGTCCTCACTTTGGAGCATTCTGTGGCAGTACCCAGTTTCCTATTCCATTCCTATTTCAAAGGAAAAAGGCACCTACTTTTGAAATGCACTTATTGCAAGCTCTTGCTTAAAGGCACTTCACGATAGCCCTCTTCCCTCAAGAGCCTAATTTGAAAAATTGAACATAATGGCTGTTGCTCATAACACAGCAACGTGCTGTTTGCAGTAAGGAGGTAAATTGGCTTGTGATCCAGATTACTCTTCCCTGGCAGCTCTGTAATTCAAAGAACAGGGACAGTGCAACAAGCAGCAATTCTAGAGGAAATGACTCATAGTCAACAGAGACTTTGGTAGTGGTGAGAAATGCAAGGTTCCCCTGCAATCGTTATGCCTTTTGCCAATCATGCATGATGCAGTTAATATGTTGATGATATCTCTCTCTAACATATTAAGTTAGTGTTTGTGTCTATCCACTTCCCTCTACTGGACAAAATCAGAGCTGTTCAAGTGTTTATGATATCATGTCATTATAAGTGGTTGGCCCAAGAGAGGGATACGTGCCCTGTGACAATAAGCAACTACTAATGGAGATTCTCCTTTAGCTGAAGTGATAGAAGCTTGTGCTGTTGGAGCAGAAGGTCACGAATGTAATTCTTCCTGTTAAGTTATGCTATTAAGCTGATAACCATGATGGCTGCATGCCAGCAGTGAAGAGATACACCTCCACCCTTTGCATTCTGGGTTAGCACTGTTCAACCTTCTTTAAACTGCTGCCTTTTCTCTTGCCTCCAAGCTCCTTTTTTAATCAGAGATGAAAGGAAAATAAAGGAGTAGAAAGGAGCTGAGAAGCTCACTCAAAAAACCCAGAAGATCAGCTCCTATGTTGGTGGGGCAGCATAGTTTCCTACTCTACAGAAAATGGCCCATACGTATGCAAGAAATATTAAGTGTTACTTTAGATTTTATTTGGGAATTTGCTTGTTGCAGAACAGTGAAAAAAGAGAGCCTTCTCTATATCAGTGTTTAGCTCAAAGGGGGCTACAATGGTGTTAGATGAAGCTTAAGAAGAGACTTTCCTGTCTTTCTACTGAAAGCAGGGCTTCCATGGCTGCGAGTCAGCACTAGGGATCAAGGATGCACAGCTCTTGTTATCATGCCCTTATTCTCTTTCTCTGCTTTTTTTTTGTCTCCCAAGCTCATTTCTCTCTCCATTCCACCCAGCACGTAACAAGATGGGAGTGAAAATTGACTTCCTTTGTGCGCTTTGGTACTAAGAACCTAACACATTGCTTTCCAAGTACTAGAGTGGTTGAATAGGGTATTTCAGTCTAAACCCATCTCTATTTCAAAGTCATACTTTAATCTGGAATGTCAGGTAGAACATGAAACAATATTAATCTATGCTACATAAATAATTTCCTTCAATTATCAGGAAAGAGCAGCAAGACATGAATTTTCAGGTTGATTGAGTTTTAATCTCTAAGTTCAAAAATTAATAATTTAGGTAGGTGAGGTTTTTTTTTTAAACAGAAAATTGAAGGTTTGATATTTCCCTTCCTACAGAAAAAAAAAAAGATAATTTGGATCCAAAGGTCGGGGAACATTCACAGGTTGGAAATACGACGATTATGAAATTATTCACAGAAGGAAATACTTAGAATTCAATGCAAGACACCCAGATTCATCACAAGGCACAAGAGATTGACAATCTATTATGAATGCCTCACATCACAGATAAATATTTCAATGCAAATAAATAAAGGATGCTGAGTGTTTCTCTTCTGAATGACTTTTCACAGCTCAGTGAACACAATAGTTCTGGGACTCCTCTGTGTCCCAGACTCCTGTCCAAACTTTGGCATCCCCAAAGGCTTCCAGTGCTGAGCACAACCAGGTTACACTGTGATTTCAATTTGAAGTTACAAAGAACCAATTAATCAGTTTCCCTCTAACAGAATGTAGAGACATTCTTCAGTGCATTAGGACATTCACGGACATTGTGAAACTGGCCTGGTTTTGTTTTGTGCTCCCTTGTAATTACTACAAAATGTACCATTCTTGTCAAACCTAATGACTTTTCTTTTTGGTGCAGGGGAGAAAAGAAGAGAGAAGACAATGATGTCTCTAAGCATATGGCTGGTTTACTCTGCAGATGGATACAAGAATAAACACTAAGATGTACGCCTGGTGAATTGTGCTCAAATAAAGCTTTTCTGTTACCAGTTTCTTACCTGCCACTGTGATTATTCATCTTGATGTGTGTTGCATGCCAAAAACCCAAAAGAATAAAAATATACGAGGCCGAGATTGTTTTCCCCTTGTCTTCAGGAAAATGTTTTAAAAGGGTACTTTCAGTAGAAAGGGTTTTTCTATTTTTAAATAGGGACCTGCTTTGGACCCTTAACTGTTTTCATCTGTTAAAAGTAATTGTATTATTTTAACCAGCAGCAGGAAATTCCACGCTGTGTATTGCTTCATACAAAGCCATTTGTAACTTTACAGCTTCTTAATTTTGCAACAGCTGCATAGAAAACAAAAACGACAATGTAGAATTACATCACTCATGGCTGCTTCTCCATTAAAACAATATAAGTAGAAAATGTTTGCATGTTCACAATAAATGCTGAAAAGTACATGTGAGTGAACAGAAAGAACCATTTTCAGGACTCACAAAGACACCAAGCTGATCTAGAAGGATTTCCATTTAAGACTCCAGTAAATGAGAGCTCATCAGTTACTCATTTGAACTTCAATAAAACATAATCCTGTTAAAGAAGAGGACAGCTAAATTCAGGAAATTCGGTGTTCCTCTGATTATAACTGTACAGAAAGATTTGTAGGGAAAAATTGCTTTGAAGTACTAATTGATATCAACATATGGGAGTGAAGCATCCATGGTGGATGCTGGAATATAGAATATTACTGTTTCATAATCAGATTATAGACACATTCTAAAATTTTTTAAAGCAACTACTCAGCCACATTTAGTCTGCAACTCAAAGACCTATCCTTGACATAAACCTGAGTTTCACTGAAAGGAGGCTGTGCACTAAATAAATACCAGGCTGCTTTCAAGTATCCACAGCTTAGGATATCACTGTATCATTAGTCTGCTCCAAAAATACTGAGTACTAAATACACATCAAAGAACATCTGCAATCAGCTGATAAATCTGGAGAGTACTTTGCTGCTCAAATACTTTCTGAATCATGACTGGTGTTACCTAGGCTGGGGTAGATGCAGGAGGAGTGGAAAGGAGAAAGATAAGTTTGTTCCCTAAGGGTCAACAATGCCGAATCCAGATGGACAGTATTTATAATACATTTACAGACTTCAGAGGTACAGCAAATAAGAAACCATGCTTACAAAATATTTCTATGTGAAACACATAAAATATACAAACACTACAATGTAAGCAATAAATGCACATAGAAATACACATGTGCACACAAGTGGTAAAGAACTATCTGTTCAGACTATTAGGTCTGAACTACTTTCAAGTACAATCTGAATACAGAAAGATCTATGCGAATTAGATCCCCCACTTTCTCAGGTCCTACAGAAAGGCAGCATGGAGAACTGTGTTTCTGCCTGACAGGTTCAAGATTTTTCACGAAAGGAGTTTTCATAGAATCATAGAATCACAGAATCGTAGGGGTTGGAAGGGNACCACCTCCCTGGGCAGCCTGTCCCAGGGCTCTGTCACCCTCACTGTGAAAGAGTTCTTCCGCATGTTGGTGCAGAACTTCCTGTGCTCCAACTTGCAGCCATTGCCCCTTGTCCTGCCCCCACAGACCACCGAAAAGGGGCTGGCCAATTCCCCCTGTATCCCCTGCCTAAGATGTTTATGAACATTAATTAGGTCCCCCCTAAGTCTTCTTTTCTCTAGACTGAACAGTCCCAGCTCTCTCAGCCTGTCCTCATACGGAAGATGCTCCAGGCCCTTAATCATCTTTCGTAGCCCCTGTCTGGACTCTCTCCAGGAGATCCCTGTCTTTTTTATACCAGGGAGCCCAGAACTGGACACAATACTCCAGGTGGGGCCTGACCAAGGCAGAGTTTTGCTGTTTATGGAATTATTTCATAACCTGATTTCCAGAACATGTATTTTTCTGCCCACTAGCTCTTATTTCTATCATTTTTACTGCAAAACATCTGTTAATAGAAGAGTACACTCACACTGTCGACTCTTTGGAGCAAAGGCATTAGTAGGACCTTTTACCCCTGCTGAGACACCTAATTTCATGAAACTTAATATCAGAGACTTTACTTTTCTGCCAATTGTAATGAGCAAAACAGTTCAAAATTGTTAGTGGAAAACATGCAGACTAAAATGTATGCCATTTCCTTTGGAAAACAGATTTAAGAGAAAAAAATCACAAGCTTTGAAATTTCTAAGTTCTAACCACATAGGTTTGTGGTCTGAGTTCACCTGGAAGAAAATTTTGCCTGTCAGGAGATTTCTACACACGAGCAGTTCCTTCCAGGTTCTACTGGTGTTGGGTGAGTAAGAGCTATTATCCCTAAGTACAGAATATGGGAAAGCATATAGGGAAACAGATTCTCACAAATTTCTGACATGTCTTTATGTCATAAATATTGATTGTTACTGATTCACCACTTTCCCACCCAGCTCTCCTTAAGGGGATAAAATTAATATAAGACGTGGCATTTATGTGTCACAGATACCATCCTACAGGATTCTGCTCTGATAGTATGGCAGGTCAAATTCAATCATCAGACATGAGAGTTAGGTTCCTATTTGATCCCTTCGCCTTAATCCAAAAATATACATTTGAAATCAATTCTCTCTGCTCAACATCACAGGAAATTACATATATCCCAGAACTGATTCAGGTATCAGTTGACTCAAATTACATTTTCTAATGCACTGAAATACATGTTTTGGTAATGACACTAAGGAATAAGGGAAAACAAGATGAAAACAAGACTTATACTTATCCCTGATAAGCAAGCAAGAATTTTTTTTCAATTTACAGTGCCGTTTTACATTGATTTTTGATATGAGAAAGCTCTGTCAAGTTCTCAATCTAAAAAATTTAACCAAGTTTAGTGTACTCAACTTGTAAAATACAAAACCACTCCTCTCTATTTTCAATCCAGCATTTCTCTCGTGTCTCCATACAATTGCCTGTGTTGATTAAAAGTATTCATTGCTTTCCAAAGTGTAAACCTATGTGTACCTACGTAAATGATTTTCAGAGAAAAGCTCCTGAAGTCCAGCACAGCACGAGAAAATAAGAACAGCTTTTTGAATGTATGCTTTTTTTGGATGCTCAACAATTCCTAATGTGACTAGCATTACTTTTAAAACAAACACACACACAAAAAAAAAAAAAATCAGTGTAAAAAGTTACATTCCTTTTTTTCAGGACAAACCTTTTCAAACTCAGCCAATGCATGAAAGCCTCTAAGCAGCGTCCTTAATGCAGACAAAGCATTTCTGTGTGTTCCGGAGCTTATCCATACACGGGATGCTCAGTTTCATGGAACACTTATGTTCCATCAGCAGCACAGAGCCACGTATTCAAGCCATGTCCTAAAAGGGATGCCTTTCCAAGCTGGGCCAGGTGCAATTCCTAAATACTTGTAAAAATCCCATCTGACATTTCTAGATAGTACTTTTTTCCCCCATTTCTCTCGTTGGCAATATTTTCAGGTTTGTTGGATGTATCATGTATCTAGTCTGATATCATATGAGATCCACTTTCCGTGGTACTTTTAGATCGTTGCTTCCCCCGTTCTCTGTCACAGAAAACTTTTTTTAAAATCCCAACAGCATTCAGTTTGTTTTTGCTTCATGTAAACTGTTACAATTCCTCATCTTCGTACATTTTCAAGAAGCTTTCAGACCAAACAGAAAGCAGCAATATTTGGTCTGGGTTTGTTTGGTTTTTCTCCCTTCTTTAAAATTCAATGACAGCAGCTATTTCTGCTACAAATATTTCCACCCTGCAATACTTCCAGGACAGTATGTATGTATGACAGGAACTCTAGCATTTTAGGGTTTGTTTTTTAGACATATTTTGCTAGGAATTCCAATGGTTCATTATTGTTCTGAAGGTGTATCTGGTACTGACACAGGATTATTCCTCCACCCATTCCTTGTAACTGAACAGACACTTGCTGTCAAAGACCTCGCTTTACTGAGTCCTTTACAATTCTTTTGAACAGAGCTCTGAAAGTCCCCAAATAAGTTCCTACTGATGTTGTCTACGTTACCTTTTTTGGTTAATTATTACTAGGTTATAAATAATTAAAACATTAAAGGTTTGTTTCTACGGAGAAGTTACTACAACATAAGCTATGGTGGGGATTTATAAGCACATACCAGCTATGCTGCAGTACCTTCATTTTCCATGTATCCTTATTCCGCAGTAAAGATGAAGTTGAGTATCTCCCCACCTTCACTGAGGGAAAAAGCAATCTCACCTTTACTGGGAAGTAAGGACATGGATAGGGGCAAGTTGTTACAGAGTGGTTATCACTGTAAACCTCCCAGGTTGCCTGTGGATAACTTGTGCTTGTAGCCTTTCCAAACACTAATCCCTCTCCGTTATCAATTCCAGTTGGGCAGAAGGTTATTTGCAAGCAGCAGAGCGAACATGCAAAGCAAACAGAAACAAACTCCAGAGTATGTACATTTTAGTGGGGAGTTACTCCCACCATCTCCAAGCAAATGCACACACTCTGCAATCACAGAATCGTAGGGGTTGGAAGGGACCTCGAGTGATCATCGGGTCCAACACCCCTGCCAAAGCAGCTCCCTAGGACATATCACTCAGATAGGCGTCCAGACGGGTCTTAAATATCTCTAGAGAAGGAGACTCCACCACCTCTCTGGGCAGCCTGTCCCAGGGCTCTGTCACCCTCACTGTGAGAAAGTTCTTCCGCATGTTGGTGCGGAACTTCCTGTGCTCCAACTTGCAGCCATTGCCCCTTGTCCTATCCCCACAGACCACGGAAAAGGGGCTGGCCAATTCCCCCTGCATCCCCTGCCTAAGATATTTATGAACATTAATTAGGTCCCCCCAAGTCTTCTTTTCTCTAGACTGAACAGTCCCAGCTCTCTCAGCCTGTCCTCATAGGGGAGATGCTCCAGGCCCTTAATCATCTTCATAGCCCTTGTCTGGACTCTCTCCAGGAGATCCCTGTCTTTTTTATACCAGGGAGCCGAGAACTGGACAAAATACTCCAGGTGGGGCCTGACCAAGGCAGAGTAGAGGGGGAGGATCACCTCCTTAGACCTGCTGGACACACTCTTCCTGATGCAAAATCACACATAACGATGTAGGTTTTCAAAGAAGCCATAAACATCTTTTAGTTCATTAAGGCTACATCATAAGAGATAGGATTTAATTTTCAAGGTAGCTGCTTACTGGACAAACACTGAACTGGAAAGTAGTCACAGTGACTAACAAGGTACTCTGAGAAGTAGGTGGTTACTCACTCTCCAAACATGTAGATACACTCAGGCTTTCAAAATGACTCAGTCAACATCTGAAGATGAGTCTTGAAAGCTTGTTTATGTTGTTGCACTGTACGTACTCTACTGGATGGGCTTAATAATCCCAGTAGTTAGTGCACAAATCTGTAAAACAGCAAATAATAAATATGTGGGTTCCCAGAAGCTGAAAAGCTTGGTGCAATGTGTTAAATAAGGAACTACCATCAGACCACACTGGAAATTTCCTAATACTCACTCTTTAGACTCCGAGTGTGCTTCTGATGCAGACTCCCAACTCCCCTGACATTAACTGTTTCATAATAGATCTTCCTGGATGCATGCATTAGCTTGGATGGCAATCAGACCTCCACTGCTACACATACTCCATGTGTTAAAAACAAAGGTCATTTGGCGAAGACGTTATTAGTTACCACATACAATTTTGCGATGTAGACTACTGTATACTGGGATGTAAGTGGGAAAAATTATGGCAGTGCCTAGATGTAATTATATGTAGAACCAGTGACACGCCACATACAATTCGGAAAGTACAACACAATCAGAGTGTCAATTATTTAAACCATAATTAACATAGCTCTGCATGTCTTTCCAGGGCTCTCACAGAACATAGAGCATTGTTATAGTGGAAGAAAAGAGAAAATAAAATATTAATGGAGGACTGCTTTGTTCTCAGCACAGTGAGATAGAGGTGGTTGTAAAAACCGGATTCCTGCAGTTGCTACTGCTTTAATTAGGAAGGTCGCTATCTTCCTAGACTTCCTTGGATTCCTTTAATTTCCACAGAGGAAAACGGCTTCTGAATTTTATTGAACACAGTTGAATTTTTATTTTCAAAAATCAAAACAGAAACATTTCTTGGCATCTGTTATGAGCACTGGGTGTTATTTGCTCTTTAGAGATAAAGCTGTTTTTATACAGGGATATAGCTTGTGGGGAAAAAAAAGAAGGGCCAAATATATTCGTACGGGGAAAGCTGCTCAACAGGGATATCAGAGTCAGCAGAAAATATCTAGCCAACCTAATTCATCCCATGCTAGAATCCACTTAAGGCCAAGGAAATACAATAGATAATATATAGTTTCACAACACTGATCCAAACGCTGCCTTTAACTCATTCATTCCTGGAACGTAACAACTTGTTTTCTGGAAAAACACTACAACTCAGATGGGCACAAGAGCTTCAGCATCTCCTCAGTGGAGTGGAGATGGCATTGGTAGGAAATTATCTGGGTTTTGTGACTAAATGAAAGCTTGGCTTTTCTTCATGTGAATCACAGTCCAAGTAGAATCACTGACAAAACCACACACCCAAATAACACTGAAATACAAAAAAAAAAAGAGGCAGAAAAATAACTAAATAGAACTTCTTATCAATGTTATATAAAAGACACTTGGAGCTTCAATTATATACATACATGCTATTCAGTATAAAATTAGAAAAAATACTGCCTGTGCATTATCAGGTAGAGAGATTGGTGTATCTTGATAACTTCAGGTTTCTACTCCTTTATAAGTCTCCATTGCTTTTACTACTCTTTACGGAGCTGATCATGAAAACAAAGTATAAACCACAAGAATACAATTGGGTTTGTATATTTATAGATGCTAAATCCTTTCATTTAAGCATGACACAGATTCATAGGTGCTAATAGTTATTCTGTCTCAGAACAATTTAATGAACTACTGTCCACACAGCACGTGGATACAATTTACTTTTTACCCAGCACATCCTCCCACTATGATCTTTCAAATGAAGAGATACACAGACGGACCTTCAAGCTACATCCAAAGTCAGAAGCAAGGAGAACATGTAGGTTAAAATTCATAGAGCAAGTTTCCAAAAAGGAAAAAGAACGCTTGCATAAAATTGGCACTTCAACTTTGAATGCTGTTTTCAAGGCTCATCCTTGGATGGCACTCCATGTAAGTAGGAAAACCAAGATGGGAAACATGAGGAGAGGTTAGCCATGTGTTATTCAGGGTAGCTCCAGCTCTGATATCTCTGCCTGTGATTTAAGAAAGGGTTTCCAGCTCTAAGCCTGCAAACACTCAGCACTGCTGCTCTTTCGAGGAGCAAAGATTGTTGGATGTTTGAATGAATTCAATGCAAATACGATTAAGTTACATTTACTCCTATAACTGAATACAAAATTACCTTTCATGAATCCAAGACAGCTGGATTGGATTAAAATTGCAGACACTTTGGAAGATGGCAACCAGTGCCACTTTTCACATATCATTTATTCAGGTACAGTTTCCATAATGTGGCTTGTAATTGCACGGAACCTCATATCTTCCATAAAGATGTATGCAAATGGAGCTCAAGACCTATTTAGAAGACTTTAAAGATTCATTGCTCTTGTGATGGTTTTGCATTTGAGTGAATTTCATTTGAGTATCGGTGACCTTATTAATAGACCCAAACACTTCTGCGTTACCGTTTGTGCTAAACATGCCTTGTTAACAGCTACGCTTTAAAAGTAAGTCAGCAGAGAGCTCATCCTTTGAACTTTCATCGTGAGGTAATCTCCACAAAAAGAAATGGCACTTGCAGGTTGCATTTGCAACAGCACATCTATACCCCAGAACAACAGCCTGCCCGGGGCATCCTGCCACCCAGGCAGGTATGGTGGGGTGGGGGACAGCGGGGGGAGTGGATAAAGACCATGCAAGCCTTAAGCATTGGGTTTGGTTATAGGCCTTGAAAAGCTTCAAGTCTCTTCCAAAACGTGGGTGCAGAGACCTGCATGCTAGGCAAGCACCTTTCACAGCACTGGCACCTTCCCTCAGGACTGATGCCACTTCTCTTGCCATGCTGTCAAATTGCTCCTGTCTATTCTGTGTTCAGAGGGTACTCTGAATCGTTGCTGCTGGGACATAATTTCCAGATGTTTCTCCTGATTTACAGGAAGCAAGTCTTCTGAGTATAAGAGCAGAATAGGTTAGTGAGGCTGCATATAACGGCTGCAGCGTGGCAGCTGTGGCTAGCTCTTGGGGGTGGGCACCCACGCAGCACAGGTCTTCAGCAGGAAGAACAGAAAAGGACTTTCACAATATGATTCATTACAGATTTCACAGATAATAGCAATGATCTCATTTTATGATCTTCAGGCCCAATCCTGTTTCCACTATGACTGCCAAACAAACTTCAACTGATTTTAGAGACAGCACAAACACCTCCCTTCTACTCCCCACTAAAGTGCATCTATTTTTGACGGATATTTTATAGATTCTCTGTCCAGCTCTGGCTGACAAGACTTTTTTTCACTGACCACTATGGAACTAGTCACTATTTGCACATGATTTCAGCAAATAGGAAACAAGGACCTTTTTTACTACAAACCTCAGATAATTTCCACAATATCATTGAGAGCAAAATGTTAAAAAAAAAAAAAAAAAAGGTCAACGAAACATAAGGTAATGGGTGCTTTGGAAAAGAGAGTGACAGGAAGCAAAAGGAACACAAGCCGAACAAAATGAGACAGCTGAAAAGAGTTTTCATAAATTAATGCTCAATTTTCCAGTTTATAGTAATCTCTGTAGGATGTAAACATCCAAGAGTGAAACACTTAACAAGAAGACTCAGTGGCCCACACATGGATGCTTACTAAATGATGACAGTGTAAGCTGACACTAGGAAGAGAGGCTGCTTATCAGTAAAATGCAATAAACAGCTCAGCCAAAATATTATTTCCCACATTTCTATTTCACAGGTAGTGAAAAATAGTTTTGAAGCACTATAAAAGGTTTATTTTGTTTTACTCTTTCCCTCTTTTTTTTCCTAATCAGAGAGAAGCTTTTTTTTTTTTTTTAAAGTGGAAATTCAGTTCCCTTTTGGTTTATGGAGAACCAAAATGGAAAATTAAAGAAAACCCAAAAGCAAGGCAAGGGGAATTCTTTCAAGAATTAGGTGGAAGACTTAGCACTCGTTCACGGTTTCAGCACAAAGAAGGACCTTGTTGTATGTCCCATTCTGAGAACAATGCCAATATGCATATGCAATACAAGCAGATATTATTCATTACTATACTGAGATAAGATCAAGCTCTCCACTGCCTTGTAAGCAAGGAAATAATAGACCAGGCTGTGTAACTGGAGTTAAAGTTTTGGTGGAATAATTATAAAATACAAGGTTCTTCTCAGACTCTTGAGCAATAGCTCTGGCTAGTCTGAAGGCAGGTGTGCTACTGAGCAGAGAGGAAAGAGAAATCTATCTATGACTCTGGCTTTTCCATGGAAATTCAGACCATGTTTTGCTCCTGAGCCCAGGACTGTGAAAGCATCCTTAAGCTCCAGCATGTAAGATTTTCAGCCGTCAGAAGCAGACATGCTTCTCACTGAATACATAGCATGGTCCTGAATAGGTGCAGTGACATTTTGGTCGATGCACCTGTGTGGGCAGTTGTAGGGAAGGGAGCTCCCTCCTGTCACCTTGCTGCAGGGGCACAACTCAGCTGAACACCTGGGAAAGGGGATCTGCAGTGAGGAATGCAAAAGGCTACACTGGCAGACAATTTTCAAAGAGAAAAATAGATATTTTGTAGTAAAAAGCTATTGTGTGTAGTTTGGACATATTTAGATAAGCATTTTCAGACACTAGCTACTGATAAGAAGGGTCAGACAGACACATGTGGTGATTTCACAAGTAAAACACACGATAAACTCCCAGGAACTGAGCACTGTGTCATGTTCAGAGCAAGCAAACGTGGCTTTTGCATTTAAAATTTCTGGAAGCTGGAGAGAACCTAATTACAACCAACAAAGAATTTAACAGTGAGAAAAGGACAAGATACAAAGAACAACAAGATACCAAGTAAAACTTCCAATAAATTCAGGTAAAAATTTTACACATTACAGAAAAGTTCAGGGAGAGCCCAAAGACTTATGCTGCCAGAACTCATAGCAATCTGCTGAAGGAACATCCCAAGGAAACATCTGCAGGACAGCATACAGTGAGCAGAGCATTCTCCAGTAATGGGACATGAGTATTAAATTCAATAGTCATAGCTTAATAAAAAGCTAAAGACAGACATGAAATACCAAAAATAGAAGCGGCCCTGACAAAATTAACTCGGCCACATCATTCTGCAGATACACGTTACTGATGAGGAACAAGGCAGCATTGCCTACAGATAACAAAAGAAGAGCTAGAAACACTACAGAGGAGAAACGAGGCCAGGATAACTTAACTAGAAACTTTTAAATGTTGCAATTCAGAAGTTTCTAAAAAGCATATCTTGCTATTTAAATACTGTCTCAACATTTACTTATTTTTTATGTTAAAAAATAAAGTTACAGAGGAAAACGCTGGTAGGCATCTGTTTTTCTTTCCTGTGTTCTCAAAAAAGAGTAATCTAACTGCAAGAATAAAGAGGGCTGGGATAAAAATGGGGGGAAAATTCTACTTCCCTGAAATACAGAGGAGGAAATAACACTGCTCTTCTGATAGAGCAAAGGAAGAACAGCTTGTCCATCAAATCACCTTTATCAATACCAAATGGTTGTGATCAGTGCCAAAAACAATACTGAAGAACCTGAAAAGGTTCCTAACCTCTGTGAAGGATAGGCTCACAAAGTTGGGTGGAAGAGCCTGAATGGGCAAAACGGCTGCCCAAAGCCATGGTCTATATATGAAAAGAGAGTAAAGAATCAGCCTTAGTACACTTAGAGAGATGGGGTTTGGAAGAGTTATTTTGTCTGATAAGGTAACAAGCCCCAGTGCTAACGAGAAGAGGAATGGTTATGAAAAGTATGTATGGCTGCTGGCCCTTTTCCCATAGCAATTGGCAAGGAGGAGGAGCAGGCTTTCCAAATAGGGTTAAAGTTGGGAAAGACAGCAACAAAATTAAAACTGTTCATAGTGACATGAGCAGTTGTGTGAGGTGGCGTAGATAAAAGGGGGTTCCTGTTGTTTGGGCCAGGAATGAACTGACAGAGTCATACGAGTATAGGTACGTGGAACCAGGAGCCTGAGTGGGCAGCCCACTGTGCAGGGACAGCCGGTGGGTGTACCAACAAGGGAATACATTCTGACTGCACACAAACTTGGCAGAAGACCAGAAAGCCTATAGATATGCTGCACATAAGAGTATTTAACAATTCACAGGGAAGAAAAAGAGCATCTGATTACATACAAAGGAAGCTGCACTAAGGCCACTGGGATACCTATCCCAAGGCCAGCAATACAGTGGAATCTCCAGAACAGGAACTTGTCTAATCACCCCTAAAACAAATGACATTTTGAATACAATACTGGTGAAGATTTATTTAAGTAATTGAACAGTACTTCAGCAAATTATTAGAATAACTGTATGAGACCAGATACTATGGGGTGTTTTACCACCCCGGGTACCCATTCCAGCACAGTCTATCCGACAGGTACTATCCATGCCACTGTTTTCCAATCCAGTATTTATTTATTCATGCTGGTTTTCTATCTAGCAGGCAATCTAGTATCATTACGCTGGTAAGAGAGGCTTTTTATATCTTCTTCTAGTAACTTTAATTAATTTTGTATTTACTTTTATCTCAGAGGGTTTTTTTCTGCCTGGTCCATAGTAAGAAAGTTTAGAACAAATGGAAATCAGCCATCATTTACTGACTGAGCTTCCCCAGGTATCTTTTCAGTCCAAGGACAAAGTGTGCTAAATTCAGATGTCACCATGTGGTCAGGGCTGAAAAATGTCGAGTATTTCTTAGAATAATACTCATATTGTAGCTGTCCTATGTAGTCCTGTGGGGTTTTGTTTACTGGTTTGTTAGCAAAACAGAGATCCAAACATGAAACTTTTCTTTCCTCGATGTGGGTGTTCAGGAAGTTACATACCCATGAAATCCATAGGATATAATTGAAACAGTTTTGCAATCTAACAAGAGAGGACTCAAAATAGGGCCTTTGTGGTATTTGCACATTGAAAACAATTGGGAGTTTGCTTGAAAAAGAGCCAAGGACTGAACCCCTAGAGCAATATTTTCCACTGCACAAAGTCTACACCAGAGCACCATCAGTCTCACTTAGGCCTCAAAAATAAAGCTAAAAAGGACATCACTGATATATAGGCTGAACCTCAACCCAAGAGTAAATTTCCCTCGAAAGCATTTTTATGTTGCTTTCATCATCACTGGCAAAGATACTGCTTACAAACGCTATAAACTGCTTTCCTGCTCTGAGCCTGATGGCAAGCAGTCCCTCTCCTAACTTCAGCCAAACAAAAGTAACAGTAAAACACTGTTTGTACCCATTTGGGCAATTATCACTGGATACTGGAAAGTAATAATAGCATGTCTGCATAGTAGATGGTAGCTTTTCCAGAATGAAATTAAACTAGGTCCAGAACAGGAACTGGTTCTAACCACACAGTAAAATTTAGCTGGAAGTTGAAAAATGCAGTTCAGTTAGGGAATAGATTTCTTGTTTTAACTTTTGCTGTTTCATCTCTCCTGGCGCTCTGTCCCTAAGTCCCGCAGTCCCTTTGGTGCTCCACGGGGCGTTAAATAGGGTCCTTGCTCAGAGGGCTCTGAAAGTTCCTTCTCCACTGATCTGAGCACCTTCTTTTGTTACCCTGGCCTCTGTCTGTTTCTCTGTTAATCTCAGCCGAGTCTTGTATTCCTTTAGCTTTTTGCCCTTTCACGTGAGGGATTAACACTGTCACTTAGAGGCCTTGGTTGAGACCTGTGTGTACCTCGGAAAAGGCTGCTGCCCTTGTCACTACAGCACCTAGCTTTTGCAAGGCCTCCTTAAATAATAAACCACCCCGAGCCCAAGAAATATGAATCTGCAGTGACATCTTCCTGGCAATATGAAGCAAATGATAGACGCAGACGACAGCACGTGACTCTCTGCAGGATCCTGGGGACAGGAGCGAACACACAGGCGCGCTACGTAAGTGAAAAGGTGTGGCAAACGACCCGTGTAGGTGACAGTAGCAGACGAATGCTGTAGGCACTAGCAGGAAAGGATTCATGCTGTACATGACAGGAGGGAGCAGATGACATTGTAGGTGACGGTGGGACGCAGTGCTGGAGAAGAGCTGCCTGACAGGGTGTAGTCACATACAGCATGAAAGAGGGATGCTGTCAGTGCTAGGGTAGCAGAGTCAGACTGCTGTAGCAGATGAAGGTGGCCAGGTATCAGCTCTGCTGGAATGTTACCGGTCTCAGGCAATGGTATTACACAACCCGCTGTGCAACACGGGCTGGAACAGTCAGACTGTGACACGAACGGTGAGCAGAGAAAAAACAGAAATCTTATGACATACTGAAAGGAGGTGAAAGGAAATGAAAGGAAGGGGGATACAATTATAACGTGCTTACAAGGGCCTGCACAATCTCAGATGCTGAGAGTACAATGCAAATTAACATGCTACCATGGTATCATATATGCCACAGCTGTATCGAGAGGAACAGCACATGAGAAGTGCCTGATGGAGAATTTTTAATTTCTCTTTCACACTTATTTTCTATTTAAAAGAAAAGAAAGGCTGCTATCAAATAAACTTAGTCTTTCTCATGGAAGTTTCTTTAATCTCCAGTTCTACCACAAGCCCTTCCCCTCCATCTCAAAATACCTTATTTCAGTAAAGCAGAAATACTCATTTCTATTGCAGGGCATGCAGTTACCTCAAATAAGCATGGCAGAAAAACACAGACTATTTAGCAGGGGGCAGGGAAGGCTTCCAGCTTTTAAACCTGTGCATTTTCATCTCTTTCTGATTATTAGGAAATTAGAAACAAACCAATCAGCTGAAATTTAAAGCTAAACGCTTTTCAGGCAGTTCCCTTGTCCATTTTTTCTTTAATACTTCTACAGCTTTTTTTTTTTTTCACTACTTTTACATAGAATCTGATTCTATTTGTTATTTCCAGTCTTGGCCTATTTTCAGCAGTGATTATGATGGTACCACAATGTGCAACTTGACATCTCCTCCTCTCCTCTCATTCAAAGTCTCCCAGGGCCCAGTCATTTCACACAGGCTTGCTTTAGGCATTTATTAAATATGCACCTTCCAGTAGGGTTTAAAAACACCAACTAATCTCATCAGAGGCCAGAGACCTCCAGATATGTAAATCTACATCTGTTCCTCTTCAAAGGAAAGATTCTCCTGGATTACTCCAGGAGAAATGCATCCCACCCGGATATAGCCACTGAACCAGAGAAAAAGAACTCCCATGGCAAACGTGCCACCTCAAACTCACCAAGATCCAACGACAATGAAATTACACTTAATGTAATTCACTGTTAGCTTTAAGAAGCAATTAAGTAAAAGGCAGTACAGCACTTGCCGTAGGCTGTTGGTTCCAACAGGGGCCAGTGGAAAGAGGCATATAATGTTAAAATTGGTAACGTTAGTATTAACATAAGGATGAACTGTAGGTGGCTGCTCGACTACAGGGCTGTAAAATAGCACAGTCCATTAACAAGCAGAAATCCCCCTTTTTTTTTTTCTTTTTTAAAGTGTGCTGTAGATGTTTGCCAGTAAAAGCATGCAGCAATGTAATTAGCTTTTTATAAAAAAAAAAACCAAACCAGGATTCTCCCTCTCCCTCCCAAATGCCCCACCAGTATCTTCGCCTTCCCATACTGAGAGGTAAGATCAAACAACTTCACAAAAAATATTTCCAAGCTGTTAGAGAGGAGCTGCACACTTCACTGTAGTGGAGCAGGCTCACACTCAGTGTATACTTTTTGCAAGAAGGAATGAGCCTTTTATTGAGCTTTTTACCTCTCATTTTCTAGAACAGCATTTTAAAGGTGAGCACATAGGATTTTTCTCAGCACCAAGTCATGCTCTGTACACGTATGATGAGTTTAACAGTAAAACTAGAAATGCTTGAAGTGTATCTAAAATAGAGCCTTAAAAGAAACAATCTGGTAGCCAGAAATTAAGGTGAAATCTATTTTTCATTTACTTATATTCCTGGGGTTTTATTGACTACAAATCAGATGCAGAATTTGACCATCACCAAAAATAATCCAAGTTTTCTATTATCTCTTGTTTCCACATTACAGTTTGGGATATCTTTGGTACACTGCAGGATTTTTGGCTGAATCAGACAAATACATATCCGGCTGTACTCTTCAGGAAAAAGGTATGGAATTGTACATATGTTATTATACAATAGTCCAGAAATACAGCAGGCAATTTTGTGATTAAACCATTTACTCAAGGTTTAGCTACTTAAAATACATTTTTATTTAATTTCTCAGATTCTGAAAAATGTCTTGGCTGATGCCATGGTCTGTACACCATGGATTTCCTATAACTAGAGGCCGATGCAAGAGTTTTAATATGCTTAAGGTTTCTAAAAGTACAACTTTATGATTAAAGGGTTTGAAGATTTTGATTTTATTTATTCATTGAAAAGGCAAAATGTAGCAACTACAAAGATGTAGGAGAGATATCCCTCGAGAAAGAAGAAAAAGAGGTGAAAACTTGTTTTGAAAAGAATGAAAGACATTTTAAATGACTTAAAATAAAAGATCATGTCTAATGAAGCCATTGCGTAAAAAGTGAAACTCCTATGCTCAATTAGGGCTTATAATTTTCTCACAGATAAGATCTGAGTGAACTCTTTAAAAGTCAACATTATCTGTCATAACAGCAGTTCTACCTCTCACATTGCAAACAACCCTCACAAAAAGGAGGGAAAGATGAAACAAGGGATATGGGCACTGTGAATGGAGCCTAAATCTTTTAATTAACACCCTCTGAAAAGCACACTCTTTTTCCACCAAACTAATAACAAGTGTGAGTGTGGGGTCTTTGTTGTTGTTCAAGCCTTGCCTGCGCTCTAAGGAACTGAGAAAAGGCTAATCAGGGTTATTTAAAGCCACTTTCTACTTGCCAGGCTCCAATATCTCATTAATTCACTCTTAGTTGGCATCATTGTCTGATAGTGTTTGAAAATCACCAAAGAAACAAGGATTTCCCCTAATCCTGTCCATCAGAGGTAACCCTCTGGAAGAGGAAGGATACCACGCCGCAGCGCGTAGGACACGGAACAGAAGTGCGTGCATGGGGAAATATTCTGTTTTCATTGCAAACTCTACCATTCTTTGTGGCTCGACACACACCTGACAAATCTAATGAGAACATGCCTGTTTCAGCCCAAATTTTACAAAGAAAGAAGAACACACGTTACAATGACAGTTTAAGAGAATTGCCCCGAGTAACCAGTCTCTGCTTGAAGCTATTGCCTGGTTTCCTTAATCATACTGGTGAGAGCTTGACATGGACAAAATTAATAGTTGCCCATGTGCATATCTGGCTTGAGAAAAGAAAGGAGAGCTTGATCGTGGTCACAAGCCAGAAAAGCAATTGCTTGAATGACTTTATTGTTACAAACTGCAACATTCAATTAAAGATGATGACTGCCACTCTGGGATGATGATTTTTTTTTTTTTAACAGAACAACAGTAACTCTGGTGACTGGAGAGAAACCTGGATTATACCAGTGTGCATGTTTTCAGCTCAACACTCGTCTTTGTCATGTCCAGAGACAGCTGAACTGAGCTTTACTTCCCTTTCCAAGATGTTTCTCCTCTGTACAAGCCAGCCTTTACTGTCCACCCATACTAAAACCACCACTTGCATCCAATGGATGTTTTAAAGCAGCCATATATTACTGAGAACTGTCTCCCCAGTGGCTTCTATCACTCACCCTTCTATGACTGGACCTAGCTACCCTTGGACACTAGTTGGCCTCCAGACCATAGCTGTTCCAGCAGACCAGTTTCCTTTTAAATCCTGCAAAGGGAATGAAATCAAATTTCCTTACAAGCTGAGTGCAGTAACACAACCAAGAACCACCATAGCTGTCAGTCTAGTATCATAAACAGTTTCAAAACGCAATGCCTTTAGCAAATATTTTTGCCTTGTGATACTTCAGTTTTTAATGCATATCTTTGCCATCTAATTACCAATTTATTTACTTAGGTACAAATCAGAATTTAAAAGGATGCTGTAAAATTTCCATTGTGGAGTTGTATCTGAGAAAACCCCAACTGTCATGGCCATACCTATCTTTTTGTGAACACTTATTATGGATGCTAAGCAGGAAAGATTCAGAGGTTGAGCCTCTGAAGGACCTTCAAAGTCTTCTAAGAACATGCATGCTTTCAGCCCCTAAATGACCTGTACTGTTTTCCAAAACCAAGATCTCTCTTCACTGTTCCATTTTAGGGTGAGCCAAAAGTTCAGGAAGAGTAACTATTCTAGTGGTGCTGTAAACACAGGTGAATGGTTACATGAATTACCATAATGCTCCCAACATCCCAGTTTGGACACTGTCAGGACCAGATTTACTGCTAGCCTCAAAGTTCTCAGCACCATTAATGGTATGATGTTCACTGTTTATGGTTCGTGGAAAGTACCTGTGAAACAGGGCAGTGTTCCTCCTGCCATTTCCCCTCTCAGAATAAAAGCACTTGCCTTTGACTTAAACTTCTCCTGTTTCTAAGTAAAACTTATCCAGTGCTGCTCACAATAAAAGGCATCTAGAGTTAACAGACAATACAAGTAATTCCTTCACTAGCAATTGACTGCAAGCAGGTAGAGCGGTGGCATCAGTTAGTGTTGCTACCACAGTGCTCTGATACTTTTGGACAGCCTTTGATGTCTGTGTAACAGCCAGCTGTCCCAAACTCAAAACTCATCATTCAATTTTTCTAAGTACAGTTTCAATGTTAATCCATATCTTTAGAAAGAGCTTACTTTGTCTCATGCATTTTATATGCCCTTTACTATTACGGGGAAGGAAAATGTAAGTATTGATTCTGGACTAGGTAAGTTTACTGAATCACAAAGACATATGCTGTAGCTGCAGCATAAAATGTATTCCATAAAACAAAGAAAAGTAAGTAGAATATGATTGCAGCACAAATTGTTTATGAATCCCTACAGAGCAGCACTGTATGAACCACAAGGGAGAGCACTCCTTATACCAAGCAGTATACAATCTAAATAATACAGTTCTCCCTGCACTTGATAAAAATCAACACACAAATAAGGATACACCACAAAAATTGCAATTAAGTTAATAGGCAAGCCAGGTATGGACCCAAAAATTCTGCCAAGAAAGGTAGCAGCTTTAAACTTTAAATACTGGGGCTATTTTGATAAGTCTTCTTAAGGTTCACAGCTTCATTAAAAGATCAGTAAGTATTTACATCATATGTGAGGAATGCAGGCTGCAGAATAAGGTTTCACACTTTCTTTGAAATCTCTACCATTTCCAAATCCCCAAGTTAGCTAACTCTGAAGATAGTTCAGAAGTTTAAAAGATTAGCTTTTTGTGTATTTGTGACATAATAAAAATAGATACATCAATTTCTGATATAAAATGAGAATCCAGCCAGTAGACTAATGTAGATAAATGAAGGCTTTCAATTCTGGTGGACACTTCACCTTATTTTATATTACAATGATACTTTATTGCCACTGCTGTGGTTGAGAAATGTCACTGATTCTTTGGCTAATTAAAAGATGGGCAGCAGATTGCCATTAATGAGATTTGGCTTCCACAAAATAAGGCTCTCTTGGTGTGTGGCTGCGTAAGTCAGCTAAGAGAATCAGACCTCCCCTTAGATGAAGGGAATCTGTACAGATCACATCGAAGTAAATCTAAAAGTAATCCGCTGTATAAAGGAATGAGCTTTTTGCAATTGTATTTCTGAGTGTATGCAGGGGTCCCCCTAAGGGTTTTGCAGCCACAAAGATATCACTTGAGCTGGGACCTTGGAAGAAATACATAGGCAGCAGAAAACAAAGATTTAGCTTTCAGGTCTGCTCCCAAGTATGAGACTACATAAAAAAGCACAAACCTAACTAAAGCTATTCTTCTCCACGCTTGAGTTGTGCAACAATGGTGAGGGGGGAAAAAAAAAAAGGATGCTAACATTAAAAATTGCCGCTAAAGAACTTCTCCTAAGACTTTTATCCCCAGGAAGATCTTTATTCTTCTGACCTTTTTCATATCAAAAAAGATCAAGAGGGTGAAAGAGCTTGATCTCTTGTGTGGTACGACCCTATTTTACCAAGCTACCCAGCCCATTCAAAAAAATTAACTAATATTCAGCTCTTTTAACAACTTGCACCTAGAAAGCAAAAAAAAAGTCCAGGTTCAGACCAAAGTCTTCTGACTTCTGTGAAATTACACCCAGCCCACTGCCACTTCAACACAGTGGCTGTAACAACTTTTCCTTCTGGAAACACACTAATGGTGAAGCCTTCCAGAGAGGAAACACCAACAACTCTGCACCCAAAGAGCAGCCAGGGTGACCCAGTTCACTGGTGACCCTATCTGTGTGCCAGGACGGGGATTTAACCTCTGGCTATTACCAAAACCTGCATTTTTAGATGAGTCTACCCAAGAAAGGGCTCCCAGAGGTGCACCATAAGATGTAACGATTTCCATACCAAAGCTGAAAAAACTCCAGTTGAAATTCCACAGAGGTCTGTTGGAGGGCAAATGCCTACACAAGTCACTTCTTGAATATATATTAACTTCTGGAAGAGATTTTTCCTAGTCAAGTTACAGCTGGGATGAACTCAGCTGAAGATCCTTGGAGTTATTATTTTCCATTGTCAAAGCTTTAACTCCGAGGAAGAAAAACAGACACATAGGATATCAATCCACATGCATCAGGATGTAGGCCAGCAACTATCTCCATGGGGGAAGAGAAATTTCCTGCATGATCCTCTTCTAATGACTTAATTTTCCATTAAATGGGATAAACACTTGTTGGATCATCAGATAGTGGCCACTTCTTCAAACAGGACATCTGCCTACATAGGCCATTGCACTGACCCCAGATAATAGTTCTTATTTTTCTCATCTCAGCTATATATAATTCTTTTATATATATATATATTTCATATATATCTATATGTGATATTAAATATACATGATATACCCATATAAAATTCAAATACAGAGCTTAACACTGCTAAATATAGATTACTGTCACCCCAAACCTTCCTAACACTTTTTTCAACCTGCCTTTGTGCAGTTGCGTTTGACAAGAGGCTGAGCTGCAATTTGAGGGACTTGAAAGTTCAAAGTCACGTCATAGCTTCAGTTCCCCCCTTTCTTTCTCCCACATGTTTGAATTGTTTCTGCTTCGGGTTTTCTTAGGAAGTGTGTGCTTTTAGCAGTTAGCTCAAGGGACTGAGTCGAGTTCTTTTCCCAAATCTCTAGATAAGGTACTAAAAAGAACTTTGTCTTGCTTTCCTCATACATAAAATAAGAATTTAAGTCACTGGCTTGAGGAACGATGGATCTTTTGAAGTACTTCATTGTCCATCAGGTCCATTTCTGCCATATTTTAGTAGTTTAAAAATAAACAGAAAATTGTAGAAACAAAATATATTCAGAGAAGTATTTTAATTAAAGGCACTTTGGTGTCCACATTCAGGATACTTAAATTCCTAGGAGACTGCTGATTTGATATACAGCACACATATATGACAGACTGAAGGATCAATACATACAAGCTTTTTTCCTACCACATAACCCTTTTGTTTCCTCTCCCCCAGCACACTTAGAGAACTTCCCTCCATCAGAATAGCTCATCTCCAAGTGACACCGACATAAAAAGTGAAGACGTTTCTTGCCTGCATTTATGACTTGTCCATCATTGGCTAATATTTCCAAGTTTTAATTTAAAAGTGCAAAAGGAAATACTGGCCACAAAGGATCTGGTTTTACTTTGAGAAACCTTCCAATTAACAGGAAAGCTTAATTAAAACATCTGTTAAAAGTACATAATATTAGCTGAACATTGAGAATCTACAGAAGTGCTCAATTAGATATTTTTTTTCCATGTGTAAATTAACATTACTGACTTTTAACAAATGTCTTAAGCGGTCACTGTAATTTAGAGAATGGCTGCAAAAATGAAAGCCAGGCAGAAATTATGACAGTTTTAGAAGTGGTGGACAGCTCAGCCTTGATGGAATCACACCAAATATTATCCAAAATAAATGAATGTATTTGCACAAATCTTTGATACATATAAAAAAATTCCTTTATTTCCTCACAAACATCTAACCTTTGGCTACTCTTTAGCAAAGCTGCATTTTCTACAGTGTACTCTCGGAGAACAAAGTACAACAACAACCAGCAAAGTTTTTGAAAATACTACTGGGGGGAGGCTCAAGGAGCCAAAATCATTATTTTTGTATGGAGTGTTTCATACCAAACACAAACACTGGGGGGTCTTGACTGAACTCCTTTGCCCTCCTGCCGTTTATGCCTATGATACCGGGCAATTACACAGCTTTGGCTGAAACAGTACGCTGGATAGGAAATTTCTCACTTATTGGGGGGTTTGGACTGCACTTGTCAACAAAAATGAGACCATTTAGTAATCCTGACGAATTTAAGGGACAAATCACCTTGCCGCCTTCTGGTTTTTTCCTTCCTTTAAATAGGATACACTTTGCTCCATGCAGTTTGAAATTTAAAGGAAACCCAAGTCTCAAATTAATGTAAAACTACACCACAAGTAAGAGTTCTATGGCTGAATAAGTCTGCGGGAGTTGCAATTAATGAGACTTGGCAGTGGCTTTTGCCAGCATGCTTATGCTACCGCTGAAACGCACACGCACACAGGCACAACACAGCGCCCGACACATTGCGAGACAACTATAAAGGACAGGTTCCAGTAATCAAACTACTTGTCTTTTACCCAATACATTTGCATATTAGAAGGATTCCCGATGATGGAAGTGCTTTGTGTAATGTTCTTTAAGACATCTTTTAGGAAAAGTTTGGGGTTAACCCGTTTTTCTCTCATTTTCACTTTCAGAGGGGAGCTCCTGTGAATTTTCATGATTTCTCAGAAGAATTCTCTATCGTTCCCACCCTACACTACAGCCTTTCCTTTAATACACACACACACACTTATAGATGCATCATAACAGTAATATATACATAGCTATATAACTCCATATAGCTACCTCTATTCCTGCATTCCCATTACTGTTAAGATAACAGATTTTTAAGCCACCTTGCTTTTAGCACAGAATCTATTTTAAATCACAAACTAGAAGATTGAGTAAAAGCTACTGAAACCCTCCCGCTGAAGTTCCTCCACTCCACCTCTTTATTCCAACATGCTTTATGTGTCAGCATAGAAAACACTGGGCACTCCACGGGTGGTTTCTGTCATGAACTAAATCAAATCCCACTCTTCAAGGCCAGCACTACTGATTTCATTAGGAGTAATGAACCCCAACACTTGCATTGCTCTCCCTGACCAGCCTCAGAAAACACCAAAAAGTTCCACAAGGTCTGTGATAGATGCTCACTAAAATACTATTTACTTGGTCTAGCAGGATGGCAAAGGGTCTTGAGACAGCAGTGGCGGTGAGGCAGACTCACATAATACTTTCTGCTAAGAAAAGTCTCTTGAGGCAAAGAGGGCTTGTGCCCTCTACTAACTAATCTCCAGACACGCTATCCCCAGAAAGCTGTTCAGTGCATGTAGCTACAGGGAGATCCCTACCATAACTATCTGTTGTGGCCCACTCCAGGCTGCCTTTGCCACCCTGCACTCAAGGGGTGATAGAGACTCACATAAACTCCAAAGGGAGCCTCCAAGACCCTGCTGCTTTCCTTCATTCCCAGCAGCCACGGAGTAAGCGAGCCACCTCTTCCCCACAGAGACATGCATCCCATTTCAGTCCTTTCCTTGTTTCCCCAAACACATCCTCCCACAGAGCATCCAAATTACAGACACACTTGGTTTCTGGAGGTTGCTGGCCCCTATTTCCTTCTGCTGATCTATGACTATCAGGAGCAGCAAACTTTCCACATTGGGGCAGGCAGTGCCTGAACAGCTGGTGAGATGGGGAATGGTCACCTAGGCCATGGAGGCTGCCATCACCTCTGCCTCCTATGGAGCTGATTAATTAGCACAACAGCACTGCCAGGCACTTTCTGCCACGCCACACTCAGGCATCACACGGACAAACCTCCCGGAACCAAACGTGTTTTCAAAAAAACATGAATTAAAAATGCAGATTAGCTTGGCCTATCAGCAATGGAGAAGGGCCAGCAAGACCACAGATAACTCACTCCTTTTTTCATAGTTCTCCTTTAATAAGAGTCAACTTCACAAATAAGTTACTCCCTAAAAACACACATTCAAATGAAGCTCACTTTGATAGGTCTGAGTGTGGGCTTTGTGACCTGTGGAAGGAGCACTTACTAGTCTGCAAGCAAGGTGTTTTAACACCTACAGATACATCCTTCAAAGGCAACCATTGCTATAATTTTTGAGTATCCCTTCAGAAAAAAAATACAGGGTCCTTTGCAGCTGTAATATTTATTGATCATTTTTCTCCAAGTCTGTGAAACAATACTTTCCCTTCCTACTTCCCTTTTTCTTAGTTATGCAATGGTAAAACAAACAGGCAGCTATATCAGCTTATAAAATAGCAATATTCCTCTAAACAGGTAAATGATTCTGCCCATTTGATGGCGTAAGCCTTGTATGAAGTACTGCAGCAGTGTTAGGCTATCGAGAGCCACAGGCTCTGTTGGTTTAAAATACCATACCAGGAAAGGAAAATGAGCACTGCCATGACTGCAAACCAGACTAGCATTACTCTAGCTTTATGAAGTTAATACAAAGATGAACTGCAGATAACTACCTTTTTTGTGGCAGGTTTGATTGTTTGATGTACACCTCTCTTCTTGTTGCTGATTAAATGTACAGTAGATGTTCAAATCTATTTTAGAGTTGTCTCAAAACATCTTTAATACCTTTCTTACCTCAAATACTTAAATGTAAAACTTTTTATAATGAAATCTTTATGGAATAAGCAGTAATTAGGACAAGCAGAAATGCCAAAGAGCACACATCCATCATGCACTCAGTACTGGAGAATTCAGAGGCCAGTTGTCCACCAGACCTAGACTTCAGCATGTGGTGCTATACCAGTTGTAATAAAAAAAATGACAGCTATTCATTGCTTCATCTTTTTTGCTGTCCAAAAGAAAGCCTTCAGGTTTACAAACACAACAAAATACATTAAACTATTGCATTCTCCCACGTTTTATGTAGCTCCATGCCATTTTATGCCGAGTATTCAAATAACCAATTTGCAAGTAGAGCAAATATTTGCAGTATTCAAGTCACCATTTACAAATGGTTTGTAAATATTTTACCTTTTAAACCACCTGGATTTTGTTGACACTTTCCTTTTGCTCTGCCAATTTATTTATTTTTTTATAAATCAAATGCAGATATGCAGAAGATCCCAACATGGTTTCATGCCAGTCTGAATTGCAGTGAAAGGTCTACAGCTAATAAATATCAAGCCCATTGGCATTACTGCAGCCTAGCCTTCTGTCCTTCAGGAGCTAGGACATTTTGTGGAGGTTTCAGTATACTTACCTGCTCTTCTTTGCTTTTGCATAATATTTTATCTAGAAAGCAGGCAAAAGGGCAAAGAAAACATACCACATGTACTACATAGGCCCGTGATGCTCCAAATCAAGCATGGGGGAACGTAGGGGTGTGAACTATTCAACACCACCAGATCACAGACCAAATGTGGAAGTGAGAACAGAACCTACGCTGGAGTCCCAGTGCTGTGCTGACAAAGTGAAACTCAAGTGAAAATGGTGATTGGCTTTTAAATTCTTTTACACAACAACAAAGCTTGCAATCCTAGAACTACACTGAAACTGAATTTAAAAGGAAGTCAAATAGAGGTCCAGGTCCATGAACCTGAGTTAGGAAAGTTGAGATGTTTCACCCCACAACAAACTATAAATTGCCCCTTTTAACTGGGAGGAATCTGGTCTAATCAATGGTTGATAAGGAAGCATTGGGAATTAATTTTCTCTTGCTGCACTACTTGAACTTGTGATAACCAGTTAAACCATCTTAATGTTGCCAGTGAAAAAGATGCATCTTGTATGTATCATGATCTGCTGGAATTTGAGCAAACCCAAAAATGTCAGGAATAGTAATAAACTTGCTTTTAAGGACGAAATGACTTAGTCTTCACATGTTTCCCCTTTGTCCCAGAAACAGGGTCCCCTCTGTTTGCAAACGCAGAGTGCCTTACCACTAGCACTTGAAAGGAAAGAAAGACTGAGTAGCTCATGCTGGGGGCCTTCCCCTTCCCTACACTCACAGAACTCCTGCTCAAACACACGCAGCTCCTAAGGGACAAAAACACATGCTAAAGACTTTAGGAGGCAGGGAGCAATGCAGTGGTTCAGAATGGACTCCAAATAATGCCTAGTATAATTTCACTGATTTCAGTAGAATTAAACCTAGGTGGCTTTTGGCACAACCCATCGAGCAGTGCAGAGGAAGCTTTTATTCCTAGATCCTGATTTTGCTGTATCCTGCTCACAACGGGGCAATTCATGGAGCACAAGGAATAGCAGCTGCAGTGAGAGTAGGCTCTCTGCGAGGACAGGACTGGGATGAGGGATCAAACAGGAGATAAAGAATGCCTTGTTTCCACCAGTGCATTAAACAATAAATAAATTGGGTAGCATCTAGCTTACAACCATGTAGCACTGCTGCCTACCTTAAAGTCTTGGTGTGCTTTAAGAGCATTCATGTTATCACCCGATCTTCTCTACTTACCATAATAATTAATGTACAAGCAGTGCTCAGAGGGACTGGCTCCAAGGCCACAGAGGGGAAGAAGAAAGAGTACATTTCAAGAGGATTCCTTTTTTCAAATAAATAAAGAGGTACTTGGAAACCATATCAAATATCTAAAGCTGAATTTAATAACCACTTTTTACAGAGCTTTTTTGTTTTCCATTGAATTATGCAATATTATCTGAAAAAGTAGCATCTATAATTAACTGACAACAGGACTGGAATTAAGTAGGAGGGAATGGTGATAAAAAGCATGTTCTTTATCCTCCAAATTTAGTGAGTTTGTACTTAAATTGAGGCTGCGGGGAGGGGGAAAATACAGCCACAAAAAATTCCCAATCCAACTTCTACATATGTATAACACTTGTATTTTTTCTTTCCTGCTTGTCTAAAATACCATGCACATGGGAGATTCACTCTTATCCACAAACCCCAGCTTTTATGGAGCAGAAATAGCAGAAATAATTTAGTATAACAGTGCTGAATGTTTTTTGCTTTGCTCCATTGTCTACAGTGGCATCGTCCTAAACTGACTCCATCACCGTGACCTCGGGTATGCAGCGCGCAGCTCTGCAGGGACCCAGCTCAGCTCTTGCCTTCCTCCTCCTTACTCTAACTTCTCCCAGGCATCAGCCTGGCCTTATTGAGTGAGTCCCAGTGGGTATGGCAACCCCAGTCCCGAGACCACTGTGACCTGCCTTTTCAGTGCCACAGGGAACTGCAATAGGCAGTAACATGTTCCCTAGTATTGGAGAAGAATTCCTCATGAGAGGACATCATCCCTGAAAAATGTCCCAAAGAAGAACGTCTCTTTCACAACGTATAATCTGGCCCTGCTGAGCCCTTTCCTTCCTGAAGCACTGTTTTTACAAGAAAGCATCCTCTTTCAAGATCAGAGAGTCAGAATAAATTATATTGTTTAAGGGAATCAACATTTACTGAATCATCCAAAATTCTTCAACATAGTTAACACTTTATGAAATATTTTTTTAAGCTGTAGCAAAGGTGCCAGTCCTCCTGCTCATTCCTCAGTCTCTTTTGCTCCTTACCCCTACAGAAGGGGCCAGCACACAGCTGCCCCTTCAAATTACTTCGTGCTACTCTGTGAGTGTAAAGACTACAGATCACTTAGGCAAACTTTTCTAGCGATTAGCAGTACAGGTTGCCATAAAAAGCAGACAGCTTCTGGTACAGTGAGCTAATTATATGGTTACTACAAACTAACGGAAACAGAAAGTAATTACGCTGTTGTAGGCATTACTGCTAACATGCTATCTCTTATCTTGATAACACTGCAGGTAATTAGCTCATGTCACTACATTGGTATTTTACTCTGCACACAGTTTTGCACCTCAAAAAAGGTAGAAAAGTTCCATGATTAATAACTACTCCAGAAAGTTTATAATAGACCCAACTGCTCGAGAGACAAAGGACCACAGAAGCTTCAGCTGGCCAAGAGATCAAGTACCAGCAACAAATGCACTCGGCGATGGAAAACCTGATTAAAATTTCTCAAAGAAATCATTATGGGTGAGAAACTAATTGAAAGACCTCCCTCCTGCCAGAGCTTTGCTAGAAAGAGAAAACTTCAAAGGCATAGAGGGAGAGCTAATGTTTTCACACTTAAAACTGAAAAAAGGCAATCCTCATGTTTGTGTTTGTTCAGTACACACTTCTCAAATGTTGCCCCCTCATGCTCTAAATCTGCTGGGTTGAAGATCTAAACCTTGAATATACAATGCACTTTAGCTAGGGTGTATGGTGCTATTCTTCCATGCTGTGTGCCTGTCTATTCATGCGCTTTTATTCTTTATTCTTCAGACTGATATATAGTAAACAATATGGTTAGCCACTTAAAATTCTCTAGGTTATTAAAATGTGAGTAGCATTTTTTTCCTCTCTCCTGGATTTCATCTGGAACCACTACCTAATTAATATCCAGAACGCAGCAGGAATCTGAATAATAATAAAAAAACTTTTGTTGTTCCGTGAATAAATCTGTGTAATTTAAACCATAATCATGGGGATTTCATCAAAAGTAACTCAGTTCTTCCAAATCCCACATCATCGTTACAAACAACTTTGTAGTGCAATTTCCAAAGCAAGATATCTCTTCACTTTCATATTTTAAAGGAAACGTTTCTAATGATGGCAAGGATGTATTTTACATGTAAAAAGCTCGGGTCTGGATGGTTAGTACACAATGTACTTCCCCGTATCTTCTACCAATGCAAACACCATACTGTAAAGGATCAGTTCATACAAATCCTTCCTTCTCTCAAAGACACATTGTCTTATCAGTCGAGAGCTAAGGTGCAGTTGGAGTATAATGCAAGTCCATTTCTCACAAGCTTAGAGCTTAAGCACTTTGTTATTGGTTATTAGGGCTGGACTCCTAGAGATAAACCTACAACTACTGTATACCAGTGAAGGGCAAATAAGCAAAATCCCTGACAGAAGTCTGTTGTAAAATGATGAATAAGCCTCCTAAATTGCCATAAGGCGCTAGTCACAATGGAATTGTATTTGTCAGACATGCATTGTAACCCTAAGGTTATCATAGTGGGCCAGCAGATACAGGAGGAGTGCTTAACACTATCACCCCCTAATCATATCTCCTACAGGCTAAAAACTCTGCAGGGAGCATTACCACTTAAAGAGGTGGTAGTGTTTCTATGGACTGAATGTAGACAGCATTTGGTAGAAAGAAAAAACCTATAGAAAAGACTGACAGATATATTCACACAGGCTGCTCACAAGTATACCCTGAATTGAGATATAAAAAAATCCTTGCAAATCATATCCCCAAGGCTGAGGTTCTAAATAATAAAATACTGTAGATTACTACTTTATTAGTTTTTAAAAAGCTTATGAAAAATTATCTTTTGCCTGTGGGTAGACATTTTATCTGAAATTATAGCAACTCCAACAGTTTTAAGATATCAAATTTAGAAACTAAGCAGCTGTAGGAAATAGATGATATTATACCCTACTCTTGCAAATTAAATTCTCAAGTTCTAGTTCCCCTATAAGTTATTTTATTGTATTTACATTAAGCTTGACTAACACTGATGTATATTGGATGCCATGACAAGCTAATATTATAAATCCTAGATGTGGCCAAAAACATGACAAAACTCTTTCTCCCCATTGGAATTTACTAACTCTTGAGGAAAGGTTTGCCAGTATAACCTTCCAACTGGAAACGATGCTCGATTATCAGACACGTCCAAGCACGTGAAAGCAGTTCCAAAACAGACTTAGCCTAGTGATTAGGATACCCCTGCAAGAAATAAGGATGTCTGTGCATGACTGAGAGGAAGGAGCTGAACCTGGGTTTCCCTGTAGCCCAGATGAACGTCCTGGTCACTGGTCTATATTGCCATTCTTCCTCACTCGCTCTATCTCCCCCCACTTCCCCCTATGGCCAGTTGAACATTTAATTATTTATACCAAGTGGAACAACTCCAACAGGAGAGATTGAGATGCAGTGCATGCACCTGCTCTTTCATTCATATTTTGCATCATAATAAAAATTTCAAAAGCTTGACTCTTTTAGGACAAAGGATCATTTTCTGGCCAGTCATAGACATTATGCGACAAAAGAGAAAAGAAAATGGTTGCTGCATTCCTAATAGTGCCTTTCAGCTTTTTCCTAGTTGTTGGTAACTGTATGCACCACTAGTACATGTAAAATATGGAATTACTTAGGAAAGAAGAAAAATTAAAATTAAGCACCTCTGATCACTCTAATGCATTTTTTAAGAAGTGCCTGTTTCCCATGACTGAGCACTCAGCCGTTCTCATTTTCACTTCAAGAATATCAACCCCAGAGTAGTATTCTACTTTTTTGATATTAGGCATAGTTTTAAGTGTAGCAGAAATGGTAAATTACAAACATGTTCAATATAATATTACAAGGAGGAACCACAAATAAAAGGGAAGGACTGATGCATTAGTGCAGTTTTAAAGCACGATTACACATGATAAACACCACCAGAAAGGTAGAGCTATACCTTACAATTCTTCTACAGTCTTTGTGATGATTTAGAAAGCCTTTTGGCTTCATTCATACTTGGGCAAAAGAGAAGTTCAAATTACCAACAGCTCTGCAGTGATACAGTAACACAGCCTAAATGATGGTTTTGCTGAATATATGAAGACATAATTAAAAGCTCAGTTTCTGGATGTTCTTTAAATGCTGTCTCTAAGTCTGCCTCATGGTCATTCATATGGATCTCTAGTGCTTTATACCACTATATATGCCCTTTGGATTTCTTACTGATCATGAAAAAAAAATAAACCCACGTCCTTCATTCAAAATACAGAACAAGTGACCAATTACCTCAAACTGTTCAAAGAGGAGAAGCCGTGTTTCCATATTTGTGAGATTAAAATAACACAGAAAAATTGATGTGGTCTTACTAACACAATATTGAACAGCAGGTATGGATGCAGGTATAAATAAATTTCCTGGACTCGGCAAGAAGAATATTCTCCTGTTAGGCCATGAAGGGCAAGAAAGGCAGAGTTCTCTCTTCTCTTACCTCGTGTCCCACTGGCTCCATTGCAATTTAATATGATGAAGATTTACACCTCTGGAGTCTGTAGCAATGCTTTTCAGGAAAGCGAGCCCACCTTTTGGCTTTTCAAGCCAAGAACTCAATTTCATTGATTGCTTGATTTATGGTGCAAAACCACTTATTGCAATTTACACAGCCACTGCTCTCACTGTGCCTTGGTCTAGGAAAAGCATTGTTTAAGTAACGGGGACAGTGGGTTGGGTTTTTTTCCATGGAAATTAGTATGTTGCAGATCCCCATTTAAAAGCAAAGAACCCGATGCAAACCCACATGTACACAGGCATATTTAATGTGATGTGCAGTGCGAACCCCACCAAAGCGGTGCTTCTATATTACTGTATGAAACATTCTTTTTCCCTTTAGTAGAGGGCCAATAAAACCAAGCTGAACCTTCCCCCTCCTTTTTTTAAGTTGCATTTGACAAGCAGCCAGTTTAAGCAGTTGAAGTCCTTGCTCAAGGGTCAGGCAAATAGATAAAAGCTCACTGGAAAAGCTGGGAAAGATTTTACAAGGTGCTGCAAGCTGTTGGCATTGCAATTCCATTCTAGAGGGACTAAGGACAGGATTTCAAAAAGTAGGGTATAGATTGGTGAGGAAAGGATTAGGAAAAAACCTCACACTTTCCTGTGTAACAAAAAAATACAGTAATACATCAATTTACAGCTGAGGTATACACATCCTGAGGTGTACAACTACAACCAGAGTAGCTTGCTCTGCATTGCAAATACATGAATAGCAACCATTAAAGTAACCTAAGGCTCTAACCTCTGGGATCAGTAATGGTAGATTGTATTTTCTTTTCTGTTCAACTCTCAATTTACAAAAATCCTCCTCCCAAGTTCTCTAGTCCTTCTACCAGCACTTTACCCCAACACACACACGAGTTACCCAGCCTCTCTGAATACCCAAAGCAGGTCAACTTCTGCAGGAAAACAGGTCAAAGAACTACCTCTGACATCACTGACAGATGCCTGTAATATGTCATAATGGATAATGACAATGGAAGATGATAATTGGCTTTCCCACACCTATAGAGCACTGCTGTAGAGTTTTTGTTGGAGCCCTCCTCACAATGGAACATGCATCCTTTGCCTTCAGTGGTGATGAGGTGGTGCAGAGACACAAGGCTGGCACACATTCCAACTGACCCCAAACTGCAACGTTGGCAACAGCAACACTAAAGCGTTTCAAACGCACGTGGAGACTAATTCTTTTTCTAAGTAAGAAGCAGTAGATGGCACTCTCTGCTCTGCCTTAGCACTGAGCAGGATCTCAGCAGGGGGCACTCTGTAATTAGAGGTAACTTTTGGTGCAGATCTAAACCCAAATGCCAGCTGCTTACAGCCATAAATGGTCTTGCAACGTTTTTCCACAAAGAACAATGCTTATCTCAATGCTGTAATCATGTACAGCATCACAGCCATAATTCCCAATGATTGTGCATGTGCTAGGCTCAAACCATTCTGCTCAGTTATTGGAGAATAACCGCACTGTCCCCCCGAGGAGGCTGTACTTGAGGGATGGGTGACCTCTGCGAAACGACTAGTTCTGCTGGCAAGTACAGCAAGCTGTGGGTGGCCACCTAAGGAGAAGGATCATTTTCCCATATCAGAGCTGGATGTTAACTGGAAGAAGATCAAAAGTAGAAGGAAGTGCAAGAAAAAACAATAGGAAATTGGTTGGCTAGGAAGGCTGGGACAAGCATTACCTCAACAAAGCTAAACAGAGACACAGACTGACCAATTTGTGGTATCTCTGTTTATTTTGTCTTGCGACATGAAAGCAGACTGTGGAAAAGTGATGCACTCAACAGTTCTGCTTCCTAGGGCTGATGCTGGATGTTCAGTCCCTACTGAAGGAAGTTCTTCATATTTTTATTCAGGGATTGCATTTGATCATTTTTGCTATAGAAAAATTATTTTCACTATAAGGTACTATACCACACTAAGAGAACTTTACGTACCTTTGTGAATTATGTATGTATGTATGTACACACAAAGCCTTCTCAAACAACAGTGTTGATTCACACTGAAAAAGAAAGCCACCAGACACGCACAGAATAGTCTAAAACTACAATTCCTTAGTCTATTCTCTGCCATTTTGCTTGATCTCCACACAGAAAATCAGTACTACAGTCAAGTCCCACACTGCTGAGACAGCATGTGAGCTTCCACCAGCTTTCATTCAAATGTGCAACATGGCTGATAGATGTCAGCAGCAGTAGGAAGAGCAGTGCAGGGGAGAGACTGCATACCAGGGACTGAGCAGGTCAGGCGTTTCCATTCATCCCAGCTGTGGCATAAACTCATACGTGGTCTCCTGGATAGTCTGGTTTGAGGGGTCTATAGGTCATAGTGACACATGCTCAGTTGTTTTCCCGTAAAACATATTTCTGGGAGAAAATGACAATTTTATCACTACTAAAACCTTTTGAGGGTATGTACATTAATTTAGAAAAAATGGAGAAGAAACCCCACTTGACCAAGGGATTTCCAGTTGAAATGTCAGTTGTTCACTAGCTTGGCTGCTTGCAAACCATATTAACATGCGATTGCTTGCTCCATGGCAGTCCTGTTTGTGAGCCATCAGGGCTTGGACATAAGGGCTGCCTGCACCCACCACAGGTGCATGTTCATAAAGCTAGCCAGTTCCCCCTTCGCAGGGTCCCATAGAGCTCACAGAGCCTCACAAAGACTGAGAGAACAAAGGCAAAACACCATGTCAAACATTGGAAGAAAATTAAATCTGGGGAAATGTGGGGTCCCTGTTCCCACAGATCTCTTGGGTGGTGGGGAATTGTCTCATGTATCAATGAACAAGAAGAGGTGTTCCAAATCTCTGAAGTGTTGCTTTCGGGAAGATCAGCTTTATCCAACAGTCACAAGAAGATGTCTCAAGTTGGACAGAAGCATGAAGTCAGCTTTTCTAGTATTCATCAGAGAAGTGGCTAGGGCCATTTTCCAAGTGGTTTTGTCTTCTCTCCCCCACCCCAAATAGAAATACAGAATTAAGTAATAAAAAGAGAAGCCGTTTAAATACACAAATGGGGAACTATTTCTGTGAATTTATCATACAGAAAGAAATTTCAAAAGCATCAAAATGCTGCAATCAAACCTTTGGCTGCACAGTTAGAAAAGAAAAAAAAAAAAAAAAAAAAAAGACCAAACCCAAACCAACACTAACACTTTTAAATGCCAAGTACAGTGTAGATGTCATAATCAGAAGTAACTGTGTCTCTGACAAGCCCACTCAGTGACAAAAGGTTTCAGATATGGCTCTGCAGCCACACGCTGACAAGTAACTGTTTGGAGAATGAACTCTGCTAATGCAATGAGGGTGATGGGAACCGCTGAAGTCCTGGGTGTACCTCACAGCATTGTGAGGGGTCTTTACATGAAAAGGCAGCAAGCACAAAACTATCGAATAAAATGTTCTAAAAGGACAAAAAGAGGGGTATGAGGACATGACTTCAAAATAAAGTGAGATGTCTTTATATAAATGTTTGATTACTAAATGAGTGCATTGACGAAACATAGCCTTCTCCCTCCCTTACTGGTTTTCCTTTGCAAAATCAAAGTCAGAGCTATTGTTATGCTGTCAAGCTAGATCTATATATACACTGGCCAAAAGCTCTTCTCTGTACTGGTGTCCTTTCACCCACCCAAAATAAATCTACCTCCTCACGAGGAGGTAGATTAGTTACTATTATGATAGCTCTAAAACTGAAAACCATATATTACAAGCTAAACTCTGTTCCCACATAGACACCAAAATAAATCCTGTGATTTACTGAAGTCACTTTGGAATCGCAAGAGGGTAAATCTGGCTCCTTGTCACTTACAGTAATGTTTTCAATGGTGACAAAATATAGAAAGTTGAAGTCCAAATTAGCATGAAATCAGACTGAGAAGTCTGAATTATGAGTGAGAAGTGTAAGATTAGAGAATGCTGCATTATGTAAATGCATTTATGAACCGGGGCTTCATTTTTCCAGCTAGCAAAGGAAGTATTCACAGAAACATAATAATGCAAGATTATGCTTGAGTTTCTTCACTCCCAGGGAGAAACAAGGGCATGTGCTAAGTCTCAAGTCAGACTCACTACAAAAAAAATTACTGTAATTTATATACATTTATGAGATTTTTTTAATCTCTAAAAACTCCAAATCCTAAACAATTACAGTGAATTCAATGATACTGGAAGTACAAAAATTTAAGATGTTTCTATTGATATCCAGCTAGCACAGGGCTTTACACTGAGGGTTTTTGAAGGTAAGCAAGCTGCTCCTATTCTGCACTCATTTGAGGTATGATATATATTGGAGCCATTGAGCATTTTTTGATTGATTTAAAGAGATTTTGTATCAAGCTCTTAGTGAATATATTATTGGCCATCATTGTGACCTGGATGGGAAAAAAAAAAGCAATGAGTTTAACTGCTAAATCCCCCCAATCAATGCCTACCATCCATTTCTGTTTTGTTTACTTTCATTTTTGAAGCTGCATTGCAAACACTTGGTCAACCTTTTCCTGGCATGACATTGAAAGAGAAGCTCACAGTATCAGAAAGAAAATGCAGACAGTCAGATTTTGAAAAATACTATTCAGGAGTGCTTCTCTCAGAAGGGCTAAACACACGGTCTGATTAATAGCTGCTCAGTTTTAGTCTGTTTGCTAGTATCCTAACAAAGCTTTATGAAATAAAACATCACATTTCAGTTTGGTGAATGTCTAAGATGCAGCACCGCAAGCAAGTGTCCAACACTCATCATTGTTCTTACGCAACAGAACTGTGATCTTGCCTATCTGTATTTTGCTTGTGCTCTTTCCTTGGAAGGTATCAGTAAAAGACCATCCTCTCACTTCTTTGGGTTTTGCTGACTAGTGGCTGAGAGAGTCATGAAGATCCTCTTTTCAATGTCAGTTCAGTTTGGCTTAGACATCCCACCTCAGCACCATCCCCTTCTCCCTGGAGGGGGGCAATTGAAGGGGGAAAAGCAGTCACTCCCTCCTAGCTCTGAGCAAATTATCTGGAAAAGGCGGGGAGAGAGTTTTAGAAAAATTCTCAGAAAACCATACAGCCAAGGAGCAACTGGCAGTTTGCGGGGGGACCTAGAAGTAATGGAGAGATCTGGGAATCAAACAAGCTTAGTGTATTCCTGGGTCCTCTTTTGTACATTTAAATACAGGGCTAGAAGCTGTAATAAACCAGCATGACCTCCTTGTGCAACATAAACCGCAAGTCCTGCCTGAAATAATTCCTGTTTGAGTTAGAGCTTTGTTTCCTAAGGGGAGAAGCAGGAGGAGGGAAATCCTTACACCATCTCACCTTCCCCATGAGGCACTGGATCCCACAGCGTGCTCTTCACCAGTTCTTCTTATGTCCCTACATTAAGTTTTAACACGAACAGGTGACAAACTAGTCCTTTAAACAGCGCAATAAGTTACCCTTTGCCTTTCCCACTGCCCAGTGGTATGCCCTTGACTAACGTTAATGTGTTAGCTTATTTTTTTTAAGCAAGCTGAGAACGTCTCAGTCCACAGTTTCCACTCTCACTGCAAGCAGACCATTGCTTTTGGACCACTGTGGTCTGAACTACTTTCAAAGCCTTTAACCCAGTTCTAATTTTGCAGTGAGTGTATCTTTAAAAAGAAAAATTATGATGATGACAGCTAAAGAAAGCTGAAGTCTCTGGGGCCAGTGTCATGTGTTCCCATCAGGAAACTGACCACTGTTGTTAAAAATTAAATGTTTGACATGAACTAAAGTCACAGAAAAATATGATTCAGTCTCTCAGCAAGCACTGTTTATGAAAGCTTGAAAGAGCTGAAAGCCCATTCTGATTTATATCCTGGGAGCTGGTATGCAACTTTAAACATGTTCTTTTTTCAAGTTCTTCTTGTCATCCATAGATAAATATAGATTAGGACAAACCAAAATAAATGGGTGGGTACCAAAATCCACAAAACAACTAACCATAATGGAAGTGCTTGTCCTTCTATTCAATAGCAAAACCAGCATATACTTGGTTTAAATAGCTGGCTGAGGTAAAATGAGTATTATTGGACAGGAACACTTAGCCAGTATGATCCAAACAAGTCAAAAAATAGCCAGAGCACAACCACATAAAATAAAACACTGACCAGATTTAAGTATAATTGGTCACCCTCCCATGTTTTCGGATTCCTATTATTATAGCTTAGGAGGCTCTGTAATGTACCTTTGGAAAAACTCAAATGGTTTTGCTGGGTTTCTAACCTTTGCACTTCAGTAAGATGATCCACTGAGAATGTCAGTGAACAAGACTAAAAAAAAAAAAAATTTAAAAGTTGGAGCCCACTTGACTCAGAGGTGCAGCAGACACTTACGTGACTGTGCATCATCACCAGTGTCTCCAAACCTGTTTGCTTAACGTTTCCACACTATGAAGGCAACATGTGGGCAATGCTAACTTTACATGTTCCACCATAACAAGCTAGCCTATTTTCAGTATAAAAGTGGCATTTAAATAAATATTTGTGCTATGTCATTGGGAAATAAAGGTCAGACAGCATCCCACTGTGTTTCCAAGATGAGCAAATCCAGTGATTAGACCACAAATCCCCAAGAACACTTGCTCAGGACAGCAAGGATTATTTAGCAACATTACATAACACAGCAGGCTATAAATGGGTGCTTTGTATCTGGGAACAAATTGAGCAGTATTTCCTCCACTTGAATTTTCCTTAGGTACCCTTTCCTAAGCACTGTGGCCTGTGCTGCTCTGACCCCCTCTGATGACACACCTGGATACCTCCCACAGTATTTGTTCTTACCGAAGTCCCAAGCCCCGGGCAGTTCCCCTTAGGCCATGAAGGACTGGGTGCCCCGCAGCCCTGGGAACATGAGGAGGACGTCAGTGCAGACCTGCCATATGGCACAGCTATATCCAGCCACACAGCGCCTACTAGGTTAGCTCTAACAAGCATCTTCACGATTTCAGAAGCAGGACATGTAACACAGGAGTGACATTTTCTATTGCAATATTTACAAAATATTTATGTGTATATATATAGAGACAAGCCCTCCAAAACTTTGCAAAACCCCAGAATCTTTCAGAACTAGGGAGCACCAGACAAAGGAGGAAGCACTTGAAGTTACCACATGCGCACACTGCTGCATACACATTCGGTAATTTGTTCATGAGACCGCTGCTGTTTTGAAGAGGGAAAGAAAATTATGTATCATTGTCTCCATTGTTTTTCCCTGGTCCTTAACCTCTGCCTACCTCCTTTTTTTCTTCTCACAGTTTGCATGATCCTCCAGGACGATTCTCTATTCTTCGATGTTTAGAAAGGCCTTGCAAATCACAGCCACTAAATAAGTATGTATTAAATGGCATCCCAATTTCAAATCCCTAGGGACTAGAAAGTGCAATTCAAACAGCTGCTTTTTTTCATTTATGCATCTCCAAAGGTCAGCCCTGAGTTTGAATGTATAATACATAATCTGCCCGGGCTCATCAAAGGAAAGGTCCAATCTTCAGTTATTTTAGGAAGGAAAGAAACCAGTCTGGCTAAAAGCTAGTAAGATGCCCTGTGGGAAGTAAAACTGGTGTCAGAAGCAAGATGGGTGATGGTTAGTTACTTATCTAATCTTTGTAATAGGTGATCCACTTGATGCTTAGGTTTGAAATACTCAAGCAACAAGCAATATATAATCTTTGACTTCAGGAAAGCCGACTTCAAAGGAACACAGTTTCCTTAGACAAGTGACTGAAAGTTTGTAAGGTACAGAATCTCACCGTTAAAACATAAAAGCCATGGTAATGCTAAGTCAATTTACAATGCCTCTTTGTTTTGCATTTTCTTTTAAATAATGAGCTTGTAAATCATTAATAATAAAATGAAGACATTTAAAACATTTGCATGAAATATTTATAACAAAAATTAAAATACATTACCACCTGAGGTGGTGGGAACTGTTTACTAGCAGTGTGTAAATATATCGCTCCTGAATTTATGAACCCAAATTTAACACAGTATATTTGATTTTGGTTTTAAAGTTTTAGTTCCCGCTGAACCAGATGGGAAATTGCAAATGAAAAGAATTCATGCTGCATCTGAAAGACCAATGTAGTATATTCTCTGTGCAGAATGAAGTGTATGTAATTCACAGCCATTTTAATGCAGCATGAACAATTTACAGAAAAATGTAGTCCTGGAAAATGTATAATTAAGAATACAAATGGGGAGATCAGTACTGTGGCAAAATGTATGTTGTGCAATGCAGTACTGATACATAGGGATATTTAAATGAAAACTTTGTAAACCTGTAAAAAATTACCCTGACTGATAGAAGCAAGTTGTTCATTCAGAATCTATCAGTAAACAGATTTGAGGGGGTGAAACCAAGTTGGTAATGTGGAAGATGATGCGTCCTGTTAGCAAATTGACAAACCTCTGAAATCCAGTCCCAGGCACACCTTCTGGTCACCACAGCCCAGCTATTTTTCTTGCATCAAATGAAGGCTTGTGTACCACAGACACTGCCTCCTTTCCTAAACAAGATTTTTATTATACCCACATGGTCAATTGCAGGAAGGACAAGAAGAGTAACTTATCCACAGGTCCCATTCTCTCTAATAAAAAAAGTAGAATGGGAAAAGTTCCAAGAAGATGGTCAAAGATTATTTCCTACCACCGTAACTGTACATGGTGAGTGATTAAGGAAGACGAATGATTTAATGGCATTGGCTGACAAATTTCCAAACCAATAGCATCTAACAGTGCCAGTGTTTCTCAACAGTTTGATACCTTGCTTACATTTTGGTGTTTCAGCTGTTTGATAACTCATTTAATATCCAAAAAGATTTTTTTCATATCACCTAAGCAGTTTAGTGAGCAAACTGGGGTAATTAAACAAACAGTTCTCTCTCTGGCTTTAGACATTGAACTAGTCCTGGTGACACTGACTGGAATGGAGTTTACGTTGAAGGTCACCATCTCATGTTTGTACATTTTCAGACCTGTCAGACCTACCAGTCAGACTCAAACCCAAAGACTAAGAGCAGAGACTGACTTTGCTGTGTTTTTCATTAAGTGGCAGGTTTGATTGGAAAATGATGCATTAACATGCTTGCTTGTAGCTTTAATAAATGAAAAAATTGTAGCAAGCATCCTGGGACAGCCATGCCATGAGTGTTATGGGTTAAACAGATGTAACATGAGGAAAAAAAGGTCATTGGAGAAATGCTGGGGACTGATTCCATTTTTGGTCAAAGCCTCCTTTGGTCATAGTGCCCATAAAATTACCACTGGATGATGTTTTAGCTCACTCTGCAATACAAAGACCACATTTTGTCTGCTAGGGGAAGTTCCTCATATTTTGCACAGCCAAGGGACTCCAGACATACTCAGGCTGATAGCATCATCTCTTGTTTAGCTAGACTGCATGATCACAGACAGTTTTCCTTGACAAACGACATGTTAACAGTTTGCCCTGCATGCAAAAGTGCTGCCACATCCCAAACCTGAAACCCACAAGTACAGAAGAATACAGAAAAGTCTAACAGATTACTTGAAGATGCCAGAGGACATTTTGGATGTGTGAACCCAACTCTTGCCTACAATACATGAAGACGGGGTCCCTAATTGAATTACCTCTCCTCAATGCACCAGGCTGAAAAAGGAAACTCAGATGGTAAATCTCGTCAGTTTGGGGAGGAAATGGTACAAATCCTACTGAAGGTTGCACCTTATGTGCCAATTTGAGAGTCTAAGCAGGGGTTCTGTTGAGCACTGAACACAGAAGAATCTGGCTTCTAGCATACAGACAGACACACTAATAAATCCATAGAAAACACACACGAAAGCTGCTACATAAATAATTCAAACATATTGCCTGGTTTTAAACACCAAGTCCTACTATTGCATAAACATGAGAGTTAAAGTTTTAAAAGACAATTGTTTTCCTAAGCTTTTTCATTAAAACAAACATGAGAACAACAGTTTACTCTGTTTAAAAATTATTCCTTATCAAAGGCTCCAAATCAGCCTCACACAGAGCTTCACTATGAACCAATTCAATGCTGAAGTACTTTATCAGAGAGCTTTGCCATTGACCCAGAAGGCAAAGTTTCTGTTACCTCATGCTGTTTGGGGTAAGGTCTTACCCGAAGTTCCTACCATTGAACTCAAGAAAAAACTATGATGAATGATGAAAATTGGTGTAAGGACTTTGGGTTTTGCTTCAGTGTGTGCTCTTTTATCATCATGTCTTCAAACTAATATGTTGTTGAGGATGGCACACATAATAGTAATTTCCTCATTCTATTAGATGCTATTTTTCAACTTCCTTTTATGTTTTAAACAAGATATTTAAAACCTACTTTAAAAAAAAAAACCCAAAACAACCAAAAATTAAAGAGCTTCAGAAATTTCCATTAACACAAACTTGCTTTTTATAAACAGCATACATTTGAGAGAGCTTATTTGCCATCTCTCCATCACATATGTGACTAAAACTGATATGTCAAGTGCTAACAGCACAGGAAAGGCTTACTGGCTGGTACCACTACGAGGTGACTCACAAAGTGAGGTCAGAAATATCTCCTGGCAATGGGGTATTCTAATGTTATTGGCAGGAAATGGCTATTCACAACTAGCTAAATTATTTTTTAATTTAATGTGCTGGACAGAGCGGGCGATTGGCCAAATTCTTCTCTCAGCAACACAAATGTAATTCTGAAGTGACTCCATTGACCTGAGCACTGAAGTAGAAACGTGAATCTATTGCTATCTTAAACATATTGCAGCTGCCACGTTAGTTCTGTGATCCTGTCAGATCCTACAAGTAAGCAGGGTCAAGGCATGTCAATACACAGATGGGAGATTATCAAACAACCTCTAAATGTGTGAAGGAAGAGGTGTTGGTACCTGCATAGCCAACACTTTCTGAGCATCCCTCTTAAACGTTCCCCTTACCTTAGCTATAGTGCAAGAAGCCCCAGGAGACACTTCTACCCAAGGAAGGCTAAAGTATGTGACCTCTTCCACACATCCCTTTTGATTCCCCTTAAATCTTCTCTAGGTTATAGTGCTGAAGACTGCTATCCCCCTCCCTCATACCTAGCTGGGTAAGCTGCTCTCATAAACATCCCCTTCCATCAGGATGAGGTTTCTCACCAAAGACTTGTTTTCTGAATTACATAAACCAACAAATGTCCTTGGGACTGAAAAGCTCTAGGACCTGTAAGTCTGCTACTAGATTTAAGGCAGAGTAATCACAGGGAGGCACAGGGACCTCCTCAGCTGCACCACAGATGGGATGCCTGTCCTTGTCGGGCACTTGAGTGTTTGTGGAGGAGAAGGAAGCCAGTCTCACAGGTCTTGCAGTGAGAAAAAACCACTCAAAACTCATTTTTAGACAATTTTATCAACAGTCTAAAATATGGACAAGATTCCTGCCTGGATCTGTGGTGAAGATGAACTGAATCTATGCTTTATGTGATGTTAGGTGGCAGTATGCCACTATGTTAAAGATCTGATATGCCTTCTAGTGCTCTAGGAACATTTGGGATATTAACCCTGGAGCTTCAGTCAGGTTACAAATTTCCATTCTACTGACCTACATTATTGCTGCAGTTTAATGTCTGCGGTTGTTTTTGTTTCTTGTCCCAAGCTTCCTTGTCTTCCTTGTTTTTCTGAACAGACAACCTGAGAGACTTTATTACAGGGTAGTGATTTGAAAGTACACCGTTAAGTGCATAAAGCACTTCACAACCCTTTCACTTAAATGAAAATATACATCAGGTATTATTAGTCAATATAGTTACTGAGAAGATTAAAAAAAAAGAGTCAGAAAACTATCTTAATCATAAGTATGTTTTGTTCAAGCTTATAGCACAGTTTGTAAAAAACCTCCAAACTATTTTGCTCCATATCTACTAAGTAAACCACTACAAAACACCAAGAGACACTAATAAAACACACAGTTCAACAATACTGAGAGCTAGTCTTTTCACAAGTGATGACTGCTTCGCTTCTTCGCACTAAGTTAAAAACCACCCACATGAAGTGACTTAAATTTTGCCCAGTCTCTGCCTCAATAGTGCTTCAGCACTTTCTATTACCTTAGGCTCTGCATACATATGTGACAAGGATCAAGCCTTATAAGCTGAGTTCTCCTTAATTTCCACTTCCCAAAAGTCACTAAACTGTGAATGAACTAAATAGTCAACCAACTGTAAACAGCACACATCAACACAGGTTTATTACTATGTCTCTAGTACATCTCCTGATCATCTGGCCCTTGGGTTTCTAGTTTTTAGACTTTCATGTGAGGTACTGAACATTTTGTTTAGGGTATCAAAAGCATCACGTTATTTCTTTTTCTCATAGAACATATCCATCAGCTGCTGCAATCTCCTTGTGTGAAACAGATGATCAGATTTTAACAATATTTAAAGCTTTCTGAAATTTAACTACTTAATTTTAAAAAGTGAGCTTAACTGGAACAATTAAGTATTTTTTTTTCCACAGAACACTGACCAAGATTATTTCTTTGTATATTTTTAACATCTTGGGTTCTTATGGAGAAACATGCACACCCCCTGTATTTTTCAGCAACTGTATGAAAAATAGAAAGCAATTTAAGGAAAACACATTTTTCATAAGAAAAATAGATACAGGCAACTCAGCTCTCTAATAAATATTAGGTTCCCAATAAGGACTTCTAATAGGGATGTTTTAAAATTGAGAAATGGCTTCTAAATCTATGATTAATCAATACAGTTAAGCAGCCTTTAAGACTTCTAGTACTAGATAAAAATTGCTACAGCCGTATGGTATGAAGTGCTGGTCTGGTATAACCAGTTCAGGTATCTTCTGTCTGTACCAGATAAAGTATAGCATGTCTTTCTATAGTCACCATAAAAGCATAAAGCTAGGACAAAGCCTGCATAATATACCTTGGCTAATTCAACAGAAAAGTGATCACACCAAAGCAAGTTCAAATCAGACCTGCCAGGTGATAGAGCAGCGCACGGGTCTGGTATCAATGATCGTGAAAATGGCACAGTGACCAGGCAAAGAAACCACCAGAAATTACTTCTCTGCCCTCACTCAGAGAACACTCTTAGAAATAATGTGCTCATAAGTGAAATTAGGACTTTTGTTCTAAAAAACCACTAAACCATCTCCTTAAGTGCCTTGCCTATCCATTTTTTAAACCCTTGGGAATGGTGACTCCACCACCTCCCTGGGCAGCCTGTTCCAATGCTTCACCACTTAATCAGTGTAGAAATTTTTCCTAGTATCCAATCTGAACCTCCCCTGGTGCAACGTGAGACCATTAAGGTCTTCAAGCGGGGGATTTAAAATTTCTTCAAATTTCGAGCGGGGAAAAAAAATAAATTCAAATCAAGCAAACCAATTATGAAGTTTGGTTGTTTTTTCATAATAACCACTCTGTAGTAGCCATCCAACCACCCAGTAATAGTAGCAATTGATTTAATTTCCAAAATCTTAGGGCCTTGTTCCAGGATGCAATAGGGTGAGAGAGCATCAGCCTCACTGGTGGTGGTGACTGGGTGTCCACGCTCCCTGGGTAGCTCCCCAGCTTGCTGGCTGCAGAGCCAGAGCCAGCTGTATTAGTCTGCCAGCAAACCTCAAGATTTTGAGAAATCTCTGATTTTGAGAAATAATATTCTAAATGCCACATGGCCAGCGAGCAAAAACTTGGACACATGATAAGATATCCCTGTGTACCTCCTGAACTATTTCATCTCCATGCTGTGCTCACTTCTAAGCCACAGCATTTGCAGCCTCTGTGGAGCATCTCTTTAGCAGCGCTCTGCAGCCCAAAACCAGCACAAGCAGAGCAGAGTGTGCTGTACCACATGCATTGCTCTCTGCCAAGAAGGGGAACAAGCTCTAACCAAAAACTATGTCTTCATTGTTGTGTCTTTTACCCACACAAACGCCGCTATGTGGGAATGCTGAGGCTGTGAAACTGCACTATGCAGAAAATTACACGTTAGCTATCTCCATTATAACAGGCTGTCATCTTTCAGCACAGACCAGCCATTAATCATCCAACAATCATTCATCCATCCTTTCGGTGAAGCATTAAACTGTGGCCCTTCCTGTCTGTCTCTGGTGATCATCCAGGTGGAAATTAGAAATCCCAGAGTGCTTTTCAAAAAGAACAGGGGCTAACCTGGGTGACCCTCAATAATAAAAGAGAAAACCTGTTTCCATTGTCCACAGCTGTGTGTAAGCTATCGCCAAGTACATAATAGGCGCCACATTTACCTACGCAGTCACTGCTTCCAGCATTTAACTCATTCATCTGTAGAGTGGTTTGGGACACCTTGAGGATGAAATATGCGTTGTGAAATCAAATTCCATTATCCCTTACAGCACGCCGACAAGCGTTTTCAACCAAAAATTTCACAGTGCCCCTGTGATTCAATCTTAAAAGAGTCTCCTCCTGCTGTAGCTATTTGCAGTAGTACTTCACCTTCATGCAGGGAAGTAAGTGCTCGAGACACTGTAAAAGATATCCTAATAATGGTGGGCAAAAGCCACTTAATATGGACAAATGTTTAGTGTTGGTTTTTCCTCTCTTTTTTCTTATATTGATTTTTTCTTTGTGGTTAAGATTATGATATTCAGGTTCTCTAGGTTGGATGAAGTCTTATTCTTTCTTTTAGAGATTCTGGATGAAAGACATTTAGGGACTTAGATAACAACCTTACCTAGATTTGATCTGATTTTGAGGTCATTTTCATGCATTAGCTTAAAAGAATTACAACACAATTTAATAATAAATTCTGTTAACATAACTTAGCCTTGAAAAACTGCACTTATATCGAACAAGTAATATTTTTAATGTTTTATTCACTAAAGCCCAATTCTAAAGACATTTTGATCCATCATCAGCAATGTCCTTAAGCACAGCCAATTTTTCAGCGCAACGATGAAAATTTAAACCAGAAAAAACAATTGCAATGTGAGTGAAGTGTCTAGATGTCTTTGGAGGTGGGTAGAAATCAAGCACTTAAGTCCCTGAATATTTCTTATAGTTTCTAGCCAAAGACATATAAAATATATGTTAAGTGTTAACATGTCCAGAAGAAGGGCTTGTGATCTCCAGAGGTCCCCTCCATCCTACGCTCTTCTCTGATTCTGTGTGCTCTCCTACCTGCCTGTTTGAGAGAATATGCAGCACACCGATTCATTTACAGGACTACAATGGATTTTGCATCATGCTATGACGTTATCCAAGCAACAAATATGCTAACAGAGAATCAATCAATTGGATTTTAACTTCTGCACACATAATTTTTAGCAAAGTTATGTTATACAGGAAAATGGAGGCACAAGCAAAGCCATGGGGAATAAGAATAAATATTGGCATGGGGAAGTACCATTGTGCATGCTTTGGACCACATCTCTAGAACACACCGTAACTACAGTTAGATTGAGGGAGAGAAAAACATGGAGTTATTCTCTCACAGCTTTTTCAAATGTACAAACTACACGGACTGAATTAATTTCTAATTGTTCCCTGCTGTGCACTGGAAGGCAAGATGTTCACAGCAGAAGGCTCCACAGTTGTGTGAATTTGTGTACAGACATGTGCTTAACTTCATAGACCACAGACATGATGTTAGAAATCAAATATCGTTAAGCTCTACGAAAGCTGTGAGCAAAGTTGGTGAAGTTAAGCACATCCATTTATTGGGGAGGTAAATGTTGTTAAACAACAACCAGAGAAAGAAAAGAATATGAATGTGGGGTGCAGATATTTAATTCATTGGGTAATCCTGCTCCCACGAGCACTAAAACTTTCAAATATGTTCTGCAATAAGGGAGTACTTACAACATGTGTTGGGCAATTTCACATTCCTTTTTTGTTACACCCTCAGCTAGACAAACTAGGACAAATGGTCCCCAAATGCAAAACTCCAGAAAGCAACATTTAAAATAGCGCATCGGAAACCGGAATGAACAACAAAAATGCTTGAAGTCATACAGAAGGCCAAGGTGAAGTCAGCACAGAGACAGATGTATATTAAACCCCACTGGCCCAACAGCCTCTTGGTGTCAAAACTGCAAGTGTCCTGGCTGCAAAAAGCAAAAGAAAAAGGCCTGCAACTCCCCCACTTGATACATCGCTGGTTACTTGGCCAATGATTTATATCAGGTGCCCAACGTATCCACTCTCAATTTTTCTGCAATTAAGGAGGGCAGGGCAGGCCGGTGACAAACGGTTTTCCTACAGCGCTTTTGGCTTTAGCTATTATCCCTTAGATATCTTTAAACTAATTCATTCCTCTCCAGAATCCCAGGTTTGGGTTGATAAATCAAGTGAGACCTGTGTGTGCTGGGAGCTGATTACAGGGTCATTCCTCAGCAGAAATGTTTGACCATAGTTTCCCAACTTCATATTTTATCTAGCAGCTGGTGATGTATCATCACTAATCCAAATGCAAAGTATCTTGAAATAAAAGAAGGAGGCACTGTTTATAATAAATCACTGACAGGGAAAGCTTGACCTTTTCATTTCCTACAAGGTATTTCATTGTTAGACCACAGACAAACAGAATTTTTCATCTGGTGCTTAATATGCATCAGAAGAGAACAAAGGTTTATAAGAGAAGAAGAGGAGGGTACTACCTCCACTAGAGGACACTTATCTTTCCATAGATCAAAAAGACAACGTTGTTAATAACACTTTTTTCTTACGAATCTTTTATTCTTCTTCTTAGATCATAATTTAAGGATAAAATGCACTCCCTTACCTTTCATAGCAAAGGGAGATACAGATACTCTGCTAACTTTAAAATGATTCTTTAAAACATGTTATTTTTAATGAAAATTCTTATTCTTTGAAGCAAATATAAATGACTGACTCTGTAATGATGTATAAACACTATGTGATCACATTGCTATTGCTAGTGCTCAAGCCTGAAACACATCTACCACACGTTATTATTGGTCTAGCAACCATGGTTGCAGATGGGGACGCCGTTAAGACTGGATGCAGTATAAACACCTAATAAAAGGCTTCCTCTGTGGGGAGCTTCTGTTTCACCTTGCCTATCCTTTGTGCATGAAACACAGGTACAAAACAGACATGATTCATTTGATACCTTTCTTGGAAAAGAATAATAAAATAAAAACCTGTTCAACTGAGGTATCTCCTCAGTCTGTATGTCCTAACCCTCCATCCAGCTATGTGACACCCAAATGCCAGATTCAGCTCCCTACTAAATACAGCTGCCACAACATCTTGTTTAAAATGTGGACGCTGTCAAGATGTGCATTCATCTTCCTCCTTTCGACCAGCACAACTCACTGCCAGAACAAGAAACCAGGTACAGCTGCCTCTGCAGCACGGAAGGATTCAAGCCATGGCTCAGCATCAAGAGATCCTAAACACTCCTTCAAACACACACATGCAACTATAACCATACAGAACTGACTCAATCATGACAACAATTCCCCTACACCATCTCTTTTCCTGTAGAAATTCACATAGTTGCACGGTCAGATCAGAGGTTGAATCCAGTTCCCTTGAAAGTATGTGAAATTCCATGATTCTTTCTAAAAAAGGTGTTAAAAGCTTGGAAAACCTGATGCCACCCACACTCCATGTGCTACCAGGCAGAATACACTCATTCAGCTTCATGAGCTGTACAACACCTGCTACCGAAGTACCTAAACACGTGCACAGCTCCTGTCACTGCTGCAGGGATTCTTTGGGATTTTTTTCCCCTATTCTCTTTCTTCCCCAAGAGTCATAGCAGAAAAGATTTCTTTGGGCCCCTCTAACAGACCTTTCGTTCTTGGATCTTCAGTGGACACTTATAGGTTCACCTGAGTTAATACAGCAAAAAACATTCAGAGATGTTTTACCATGGCCTCCTCCCAGTTTTTATACCAGTCTGCACAGTGAGGCTGCCGACAGCTGTAGTCTCCAGTGGCACCAGCATCCTCAAAAGTGACAAGAAGAGAGCTGTGTCTTTGCTCCTACTAGCAAGTTGAAGGATATTCTGATCCTGAGGAAGCATCAGCTTAGCTTGCTCAACAATAAAAATGATGCCGTAGCAAACCCTATCATCAGTGTTTCTGTTGTATGGGTAGTCTCCAACCTTACCCTCACATCGAGCTCTCATATCGCTACTGCTAAGCTGCAAGTGGCTTTTTTAATTTGCCAGGATCTTAATGTATTTTACTATCATTAGCCGCTACTTCTCCTCTCACACAAAACAGGTTTAGAAAATCTATTTTACTAAGAGCTAGTATATCTAATTTGTACGAATTTACTAAAGCTTGTCAGTCACACTAAAGCATTTAATCATCTGTGACATTAAAATAAAACACTTTAAAACCTTTGGCACAGAGCGTTCCTGTTAAGAAAGTACTGTGATAGTATTCACTCTGCTGGCAACACAGAAAAGAGCAGCAGAGAAATTAACTTGAACAAAATACAGTTATTCTCATAAAACTTCCATGCCGGTCAAAGTTGGAAAACCTTGGATGCTCCTTCAAAGAACAGCTTATTCCCATTGTGATGATTTGACATGTTTCAGCCTTCTATATACTGCAGCCATGCAGGCAGGCAGGCAGAAGCTATTATAAAGTCACTATTAGGGGGCTTTAGTGTAATTAGAACCTCTCATTGCCTAAAGGGAAAAAAAATAATGTAGGAAACTTTCTGTCCAACTTTATATTATTACTGATTAAAAAAATCTGAACACTCAAATTAGAGGAGTTATCTTAAGGGGAATATCTTTTTGCCCTCCTATGCTGAACCTTCTCACTGGAGTCAGGAGAGTTAGAAACTGACATTTAATGCAACCTCTCTCCTCCTTCCTTCTTTTTAAAAGAGAAAAATAAATTGGAATTGTCACATTGACTTCGCTCCAAGATCCAGTCTCAAGTAATGAGCCTCTGAATTAAATAAGAATTAGCAAAGCTGAGCCTTACACTGTTATTCGTTGCTAGGAGTGCAGCACTCCATCTTCTCCCTCAGGAGCAGCAAACAGCAGCTCTCTTGGTCCACAGCCTACAGGAGAGGGGAGAGTTCCTGCAGGCCACAGATCCTTGAGGTACACGAGCTGACACCAGAGCATCCGCCTTGGGTGTCCCTGCAAGATTAGCACCTCCGTTCTGTGAGGTTGCTCTCTGGATTACAAGATTCATGGCAGTGTGGCATGTCTGCCACATCTACTATTAAACAGGTGTAGTAAACTGCTGTAATTTCATGTGCATAAAAATGCACTCTACTAAACATACTTCAAGGTTTGCTCAGCTGCCTATGGAATACTGTGAATCCTGTGTAAATACACTGAGGACAATATTGCTATAGCCTGGGTTTACCACTGTATTTTTTTTTTCTGTATGTGCAGTTTCCATTGCTGTTGATGGGAATTCTGTTCATGTTTTAGCAAGGGAATAAATTCCTTAACTTTCAAATCACAGTCCTATCTTCTGCAAACTAGACTCTGCTCTTCCTAATTCAATTTGCCTCTCTAAGACTGCCCCTGGTAGAAGGTGAATTGCTTCAGGAAAGGCACCTCTGCATGACTGCTACAAGAAAGTCGCCCTTCTCTTTAAGCATTAAACATGTGCAAGGGAAAAGAAAATATATTCAAGAAACATAGGAAGGAAAAAGGAAGTGCCTGGAAACTTGCCAAATTTTAAGTTAGTTTAATTTGGCTGTTACTATCCAAAGGCCAAGATTAGAAGTGTGCATATTTAACTTAAAAATAAATAGCAACTGTGCACATTTCCACTGAGCTCCCATCTCATGCAATGGTGTGAAGGTGACAGCTGCAGTGGGTGCAGTAGGTACTGCTGAACAATATGCACCCTCAATAACCCACACCGTCCTTTTGGGGGACCTGGTTTTTCCCTTCTGATTTTCAAAGGACTTAGGACAAATGAGCTCATAAGTGGCTGGAAAAGTCAATTGGAAACAGGAGCATCTTTTCAAAGGACACCTCTCCCCCTTCTCAGAGCTTTACATTTTCTATGGTAAAATATCTACTTTCTCCCCACCAAGGTTTTAATTTTATTGCCATAAAAGGTAAATATCAGCTTTCTTCTGCGGAGGGTGTTTGCCAGTGTGATAAAGCAAAGAGGCAGCAGCTGGACCGAATAGGGACTGAGCATATGTGGCTCTTCCCAGCTCATGAGGCAGGGGCCGACACTCTCAGTGACTAAGAGAGACACCCTTCACACAACTGTCTGTGATGGAACAGTATGGATGATAATGGCTTCCAGGGCTTCAAAAAGCAAAAGGATGAAGTCTTAGAAGGAAAGAAAGTGTATCCAAGGCTACTAAATTGAGACTTACTTGGGAACCTCATGAAACAAACTCATGTATGGGCATGAGCATCCTGAGGAAGCATTACTGTAGGCTTGCTCCGTTCTTATACTCTCCCTATTATAGTCATGATGGGCCGACTCTCAGAGACAGATACTGGGGAGACAAATCTCTTGTCTGACCAGGTATAGCAGTTGTTACACAGGGCTGTGCAACCTGATCGCTTAGCTTGGATACTAAACACACAAGGATCTGAGATACCAACTTAATCCGTTTCCCCCATCCTTATTTCCAGCCTGGTTAAGATGAAATTCCACTGCCTGTCCCTGATGTAACGCTGGAAGAGGCTTGAACAGCTCTGCTGTTGCCAGAGCCAGCAGCAGGGGAACAAACCTCACATCTCTCTGCCCGCTACCCTAGAAACATCTTCTCATTTTCCAACCCTCCAGACCAGAAGCAGAATCAATCAATATCAGGGCTGCCTACACAGCACTCCTAAAACCTTGCTGGTAATTCCTTAAAGTGCTTCTGGTGAAAAAGTTTATGATTTTTTTTTTTAAAGCCTGTTTTATTATCCTTTTTTCCTCCTTTCTCCCCACAAAGAGGTTTCCCCTTCCCTGCCAGGGATAACCAGAAGCAGTCCGATAGCCGGCAGTTTCTTCCCAAGCCATTTGAGATTGTCAGCCTGTTACCACAGCACGCACGATGGCTGCGGCACTTCCCTCTCCCCAGGATCCTGCAAGGGGAATTCCTCCACTCTGAAACACTTTCCTGAAATTATGAATAATGAATACTTGGACTTTTTCAGCACTACTGCTACCTCATCTGCAGCGGTCCAAGGCCAAACAAAGCAAAGCACGAGGACAAATGTGAAATATTATATTGGACTAATAGAGCTGGAAAAACAGACCACTTCTTCAGTGCATAAATTGCTCTTTAGGTGACCTTGTGCGTCCAAAGTTTCTGCTTCCTCCTGACAGTTGTTTTAATAGACTTCTCCCTTGGGAGTGTCTTTGTTTTAATTTGACAAACAATTCAGCAAGCTTGTCAAGAATTAATTAGGTGGCTCAGGCAAAAAAAAGCCAACAACCTCCTACCTCTTCTTACAACAGGCCTGTACCAGCCTACCCGCACCTGCATTTCTGCTGCAATTCACAGAACCTGTATTAATCTGCAGATTGCCTTTCCTCACAAAACCCCAACAGCTCTCCATCTCCTCTGCTCTGTTTGGAAAAACAAAACTCAGGGAAGAAAGACAATGATACGGTAATTAAATTCTCTCTCTGTTTTAAAGGGACAAGCAGCCTTTCTGTACTAATCTGCTCCTTGCAAATTCAAGACAAATACAAGGGAATTAATACAGTACAGTTCTTGCTAATGTACTAATTCTGAATTGCTGGCTACCAAACGAAAAGTAGGAACAATGATACACAAGATGTTATTAAAAACCGTTTACAGTAATGGGAAGTTAACAATTTCTATCCAGAGGATTCTGCTATAGCAGATGGGATTACACTGCAAAAATAAAATCTTCACTGTAATTCTCCAATTCTTTCTTCATCAATCCTTTCAAGATTAAGGAGGTTTTAAGTCATGGTAATTTAGAAGGGAGGGATCCAAACCTGTGGGTACTCTCAGTTCCAAGTAAACCCCAGAATTTCCCATAGGTAAACAGTGAAACTTAATTAACAGGTCTGAAGGATTTTTGTAACACCTGTTCATATGCGCAAGGGGAATATTTATAGCAATATCTGACACAGCACCCATATTGACTATGGGCCAAATGCATAAATTAGATAAACTGATTTTCTGATTTTACTCTTAACGCAGTAGCCCCTTCTCCATGTGTTCTGACTTGTATAGATTTTTTTTTGTTCCCCTGTAAAATGCATTATAACTACACAGAAAGGGTGAAGGATTTTTATTTTTTTCAAATTTGAATGAATGGAATATTGTCCATCAGAATGTGTTATTGCTCAGAGGGGACTGATGGCAGAGATGAGGATGTTAAATGATGTTCAAGTGTCACAGAAGTAATTTTAGCTTAGCATACATGCCATAGAAATAATTCCAAGGAAAGATTATTGGGTTTGTAGTGTAAAACTCGTGATTTTGGTCAGATTGATCTCATCCTATCTCTAGGATTCATCTCTAGCACCTTTAGACACTCCACCTCATTTAAAAAAAGTGCAAAGCCCTTGAGGCTGCAAATATTTCAAGTTTCTCATGCTGGAAGTTTTGAGGCCCTAGCTCTATAGAACTGACAACACAGCAGACTAAGCTAAGAAGTCTTGGATCACCTGACCTACATCTACCTTATAACGCTGTAAAAGGCTAGTAATAGTAAAACCCTTACATAAGCCTTCATTGGTTCTAGCACACAGAGCAAAAAATCTACCTGATCATCTGAAAAGGTGGTAAGTCCAATTCTCAGCATCTTCTGGTCAAAGATCTTGTATGAACACTGAAGTGAAGAAAAGATATAGCAGGAGGAACATGCACGTAGTGCAAGAGCCATGTGAGATCAGCAAAGCTATCCCTTTTGTAAGGACACATCTGTAAGAAGTGCATGCAACTATGGTTTTTCCCTGAGCAGCCACTAAAGGAGTCTCAGTGTTTATCTGATTTTCACCTAGCTTAGTAAGATCATTGTCGCTTGTGGTGTACAGATTCCAAAGGTAAGATCGGACTCCAAGGCAAGTGCTCCAGAAGGTATTAAGACTGTCCTCAGTGCTCTGGCACCGATATGTTTCACGGAAAACGTTGCGCACTCTATATGCTCTCTTGCTGTAAATGTCACTTCCCACCTGGACTACATCTCCCATCGTGCAACAGGGTCCCATCATTCAGAGAGGAAAAACAATAAAGCACCGTGCAAGACATCTGCCCAGGAGGTCTAGTCGCTAACGGCACACGTGAGCATGAAATAATGAGCTAACAGTTCCTGTGAAATAATACAGCAGCTTTTCTAACCAAAGGTTTCTCCGTTGTGTTGTGTGTTGCCCCCTACCCCTCACCCTCCCTGACTTTTTAAAATACAGAAATCAATATATTTCAAAGTCTACTTTTTAAAAACCTAATGACAGCTGGTCTGCAGCATTTCTTGGCTAATCAGTGCTTACGCAGATCCTTATATGTGCAAATAACGCTACGGGTATCAGCAAAACATGCACATTTCTACCTCTATTAATGTGACTGCCAAATCAAGCTCTTAACCAGTCAGCACATAAAATAAAGACATATGGAATTAAATTCATTGTGTTCAATCAGTAAAAAGTGAACTCAAATTAATTATGCAAACTTTAAAAAACACATTTAGGGATACGATTTGTTCAGAGAGGTACATTTTGCACACTACCTGAATCTAGCTGAGAGAACACATAAACCATTCATTTCATTTTCTGGTATGTGCTCGTTTAGTACAATACACCCAGCCATAATGATGTAGCTAACAATTTTATGGTCTTGTATGATTCATGCTGCAAAGGATACCGTGCCATACTGAAACCTTTTTATTATCAATCACTGGGAAACACAACCTTGAAGACTGGCATTAATTAAGAGGGTAAGGATTTACAAATGCTCCCGCTTCATTCTCTAAATATAAATATTCATGGTAGTATCTATGGATCACGTCTTGAAGTAAAAATTGATCTTGGAAAATGAGAAGTTGTAAAGGCAATAGAAACATAATTATGAAAGGCTGTCTTCAAGTCTTTCAACTGGAATACTTTATAATCATTCTCCCTTTTTTGTAAGAACAAAAATATTGGAATAATTATGGAAATATAACAAAGGTGATCACAAATTCAGATTCCTTATTAAAATCAGCTTAAAAATGAAAAAGCTGACATTTTTATTCACTTCTTTTTCTTTACCAACAGTTTCTCTGTGATCTGTTCCTCAGTCCAGCAGGCCTGTTTGATATGCACCCACCACATGTACTTCCAGATCCCCATTCTCTTGCATTCTTACCAATATTGCTGTCACTTCTATCTGCACACCAACCTGAACACATCTTGTAAGTTTTTTGTAAGTTGCACGCCCAAGCTGAGCATTATCCATAATTAAGGTAGTTGCTTTTGTGTTTATATTCCTAATTCTATTTGTGGAAGTAATCATAGTAAATGCATGCACATTGAGCACATGTTAAAATGAATGCACACAACAATGTGTTACCTGCTTGAAAACCCATTACTTGTTTCAATTTTTATTATTCCAAAGCACACTAAGTAATATATACAGGAATAAATGACATATATAGCAATAATAAACATAGAAGGATTAGTTCCACCTCACCTAAGATATGGATAAATAATTCATTTCTTAAAAACAGATTAAAAAAATATTGGCAACAACTAGTCATGCCTGTGGTAAGGAATTCATTCCTGCAGTCTATACCTCATTAGACTGAGGTAAGACAAACACTTTGCTAACCACAGATCTGAAGTAAGCATAGAAATTCAAAGGTTTTGCTAGTTTCATACACAAAAAGAAAACTAGGTTTCAACTACATTATTTTCTAGGTCATCAAGAAACACATGTTTTTTCATTTAACATTTCCATAAGTAAATAAAACTGCTCCTGGTGATGAACATTAGGGCAAAATAACTGAAAACATTGTCTCCACAACTGTCCTGAAGATAAGTGAACAATCTGAACTTGCCCACACTTGATTTCTCCAGGTTTAAAACCTGCCAGCTAACAACTGGCAAAGCACTCTGATAAAAATCAAACTAAATCGACTTCTAGGTTCCTTTGATATCCCCCTCACACCCTCCCCCCAATGATACGGAGAAGATTAATAGATGATGCAAAAATATCTTTCTGTCTTCAAACCTCTTGTTGATCAATTTTATCTTTATTGTTTTTTTCCAACAAACATGCACCAGGTTCTGGAATTCATCAGCCTAAAACATTATTTAGTATTTTCTCTCTCAGATTAGCTCTTATTAACCTAAAGCATCCAGTGAAAACTGCCTATGCCTGTGCAGTGTGTGATTAAACAGAACTGCACTTGGTGCTCTCATGTCTGAATCCTGCTTGACAGAAAAACTGCCATGCTGCTGGACAGCACATTTGAATTTTCTTGCCCATCACAATTATTTATTATTTCTATTAGCTAATGTTGTTTTACTCCTAATTACGGGTAATTAGATGATGAGTTGTCAGCACAATCCATTCACTTAAAGCTCTTACATTTAATTAACTCAAGATGGTTTTCAACATTTAAATGTCAAAACAACATTTAGAAAACAGAACATTAACATGTTGTTCATTGAACTGTACATTATAGAATGTGACTTAAAGAACCAAAGGTTTCAGTGTGATGACAGCTCTCAAATTCTGCTTGTAGAGTCCAAATTTGGAGTACAGTTTGACGGCTTTATTACAATGGCTTAGCAGGTCACCTGTTATAGAGGAGCTCCAGGGCTTATCTGAGAATATAGTCTACTGTGGGGCTTTGTGGGCAAGGAAAAAGCTCACTTACCAAAATCAGCACCTAGGAAACCTCCAGCCTCAATCTCCATCCATTCTAATAGGTTCAGCATGGGAATGGGTCCTCTCAATAGAAAATGGTAAAGACGGGTAGAATCAAAGCCATCCTCAACCAAAGAAGGGCTACAGACAGAGGGATGTTTGAGATGGCAATGCCTGTGCAGACAGATATACTCTGGGATATGTGAGAAGGGATGACAGATGCACCCATTTCTGTCTGCTTTTCACCCAGTTCTACAAAAGAATGGTCAGAACTAGTCAGAAAGTTGATGGGACATTTCAGAGAGAGAAAAGCACCCCTGAAAGCCTGAAAGACTGTTCATTTGGCCCACTGGAAAGAAATTAAGGGACATTCCCAGACGAATCATTCTGGTAAATCAACTTTAAGCATTACAGAGTCTGCTACACAAAGGGATATAAAGGCTCTGTTAACGCAATGGTGAAAGCAATTGAGACAGATAGCAACATGCTGTAATTGGAACACAAAAATTATATGGCACTTCCAGATTAAATTTGCTGAATGAATCGTTGTGACAGTGTTCTGTCACTGATCAAACCAATAGACATAAATCAGACTGTTTCAGTAGCTCCAAACACTACAAAAGAATTTTGCATTATAGCTGAGCTGCACTTGAGGAACAGAGAAGCAGCTGAAGTGGTATCACAAGATACCACGCACATCACCTATAGGATTTTCCCAACAACTTAATGATCACATTTTCTCAAAAGAGGACAACACTGAGAGCGCTGTTAGTATAACAGCTGAAACTGTTTGATAGTTACAATGAAGTTCATTGTTCTCTTTCGATGTACCTTTGGAATACAATCATTAAGCAACTTGCTTGACCATGTTAACATTGTTTTCTTATTTGCAATATGAAATCATAATACGATTTTACAAGCTTAGCAGCTAATGAACATGTTAGCACAGTTTTCTTTTCCTGGCAATAGCCTCAGCCTCTTTCTCCCCAAGGCTGTACAGCCTTGCAGTGGAGGAAGGGGTGAAGGATGCCAGCTCAGCCAGACAAGGACACCAAGCACTGATGCTATATCGTTCATTAAGAACAGATATAAACAAGGATTTGGCCTTTGGGGCACTTATGGGAACAGAGCAAGGGTAAGAGAAGAGCTGCCATGATTTTGACTATATACCTGGGAAAATCTTCCCTTTCTGAGAATACACTGAGCTTGCAAGGTACTAAGACCAGGCTGGTAAATTCTAAGAGTTAATCCTTATTCCTATAGTGACCAAATGAAGGGGTTTCATATCAGAAAACCTGCCAGAGGGCAACAAAGATGTTTGAAATAAGAAAAGATAACTTCTCATCAGATATTATCAGTAGGACTTTTGGAAGGAGACTTGGTAAGGCTTGTGAGCTTTGTGCTTTGCTCACAGCCAGCTAGGTTGCTGAACAAAGGCAGATTCTCGCATCGTGAGCTTCAAGGCTACACATTAGCAAACCATGGCTTTAAAGCTGCCTTTGCCCTGACTAAACAAGTATCATCATAAGAGACTCTTCTGCTAAAGGAGCAGAGTTGATGGGATCCATCCTACTTGATCAAAGTTTCAAACTGTTCTCCGAGGTCAGAGCTTCTGGTATTGGAAGGGGCTTTCTATGACAGAATTTAATCTATAGTCATCTTTCAGCTGACAGATTAATTTGCTTAAATTTTTCACAAAATCCCCATGGCTATCCAGCTGCCCCATGACAGCTTTACAATGCTGAACAAAGTAGCAAAACCAAAACCCAAGTCACCATGTGTATTTCCAGCACTAAGTCAAGTCATACAGATTTCAATTCATATGACATTTGCTCTTTCACATCTCCAAAAGTTATCCTACTTTTCACTCTGACAAGCTGTCATTTTTTCTAGTAACACATTTTTCTTTCATTGTTGGGAGGCTTTCATTACCTTCTGTATCAGAAGAACTGTTTCCTACAGTACATATCTCCCAAAAGCCCGAGTGAAGGAGTGCCGCCTGCTTGCTTTAGTACCAAAGCTGGAACTTGAGAGTCAGCACAAATGACAGTAAAAAAAAAATTGCTGAGAATTTGGGGTGTCTCCTGCAAAGAAGGTAGAATAACTTTAGGGCCTATAAAATAAACACAACTTCCTTCTGTTGTACAGTAGGCATTATTCATTACCAGTATGGTTTTGTTGTGGCTGAGCTGTGTTTTGGTGCTGAACATCAACAACATGACAGAAATGCTTCAGCCTTTCTATTCCCTTCCTACCAATGCGAATGTAACAGTAAACCCAAATGACAGGTACTCCCACGCACACTGGTGTTCAATCAGCCAGGCGCAGCGCGAGCAGCGTGGTGCCCAGCTGAAACCGCGTAGGCCAGAACCTATTAGCTGCTTCCTTTGATTCTCCTGCTACTGCTCAGACACAGTGCAGGATGCTGCAAAGGATAAGCAGCATTAAAAACAGACCAAAAAAATATTATCCCAAACAAAGGTCGATAAGGTACTCTGAAGGCTTCTTCTGTTTCACCTTCTGGTTTTAAAAACAAACTGTCCTGTCAAGATCTCAATGGTTTTCTTGCACCTGAAGGATAATTCAAGATATCTGAGTAGTTTGAGAAAGTTTAAATAAAAATAAATATGCAGTGTAATGTTCTGAAGCTTCTCCTACAAGACCGAATGGTGAAGAAGAAAAGTAACCATGGATGAGGGCCTTGTCCTGCTTTATTAAAATTCCTTTTTTTTCACTCTCTGTTACTAAATTCCTTTCTATTACCAATCATAAGACTCAATTTTCAAAGCTACCTTCAGTTTACAAAGATACTGCCAGGCTGTGCTAGGACTGGGGATGCAACTTCTGCCTTTCCCAAAAGTAACAATTCTTCACATATTACATTCCACTCCTAAAAGCATCCAGAATGAGCTCCAGCAGTGAGTCCAGCTTGTAGCTATGATGTTCATGACTGTACAGTCTTTTCCTCATGATAATTATGTTCCAGATGCACACACACACAAACCCACCACTTCTCAAACGAATTAATATAGAAATTTAAAGTGCAGGTCCTACAGGCTATGAGTGAATTTGTGAATTCACACATACATGAACACAGACAGAGGAAGTCTTGGGCAACTCAGTAAAGTTTTTGGCTGCGTGCTCTTTGAAGCTCAGTGCTGTAGAGTTAGACATGCCAAAAGCTGAACCTTCAGTAAGACCGAAATAAGTTAAAAATAAATACAGAAACTCTCAGAGGCTGGTATGTGTCTTGGAGAGCCTCAAATGGCCAATGAATTTCAGCTCGCACAGTCACTATGCCATAATTGCATGGCTATGAACTTTTACTAGTTGATTGCTCCCTTCCAACCTGCCCATTTTTTAAATCATCACAGGCCTGTTTCCTCTCACACTGAAGCCAAAGGCTATGTTCCAACTGCTGCTCCTGGCATGTGGGGCAGGACTGCAACCCACAGCACATGCTGCAAGCAGAGGAAAGGTTTGTGAAGAAAGGAGCCTTACTGGTCCCACTGAAAAGTCCACATCTAAAATATTCCTTGATCCCATCAAGGTTGTCCTGAACACCAACTGATTTCCTAAGTGGGTTTTCTGGAAACTGTGCATAGAGAACTACAAAAGGATTTCACAAACCACAAAAAAATCAACCTACATCTGAGCTGGTTGCAATGGTGCCAAGTTTGACAGAGTCAGGGTAACACAGACAATCCCCTTCTTCAATTTTGAGGTGTGTCTGGACAGCAGGGACTGTATTTCTCTGACACCAATATATTTGACTGAAATAATCCTTCAGGCAGGCACCAATTCCTCTTCTGTAAGAGAGACATGGAGACCTGGTCTTGACTAAAGTACTTTGAATCTTTCAGAATATAACCACATGCATAAGTAATAACAGGGGATATGTTTTAGCAGTCCCCCCATCTCAAGTGAAGTACATGTAAGTGGTATCAAATACTGGATACTGCTGCTCTGTGATACTTATGTAAATCATTACTATTTTGGACACAGTTCTCTCTGTTAGTGCTAACATTTGTGGCTTGCAAAAGGCATTTTTCTATGCTTGTGCTTGGCATTCCTACTGGAATTATAATAGTGGGAAATCATCACAGCCATCTAAAGGGGCTTGTGCATGAAGCTCCCCGCTCCCTTTAACACTGCTTAAGCCTGAATGACTAATGGTCTTTTTCAAGGATGACTACATTCATGCATCTTCCCTGTGAACTCAATGCTCCCATGAAGCCAAGAAACCTTTTATTAAAATACTAGCAATATAGTTACATTTTACTCTCAATACCAGCAAGACTAAGCTTTCTACAGAGCAGAATGCTTCCCAGAGGATCAAACTGCAAAAAAGGCAAACCAGGAATGACTGAGAATCACACTAATCTCTCAGAAAAAAACTGGTACCGCAGTTCCAAAAATAAATTCCCCATCCAAACCTACCCTTTCATTCCCACAATCAAATACAGGTGCAGCCGTACAACCGCCATCAATGGCAGAGACGCACAGATGTGCGGCGCTCGGGTTCGCAAACAAAGAACGCACATGTCAGTAGCATGGACGGCCACATCTTCACTTCAAAGAGTTCCGTACTGTACTTTGGCAGGCAAACACATACATGTGTTTGGGAGGCTCAACAGTGCAAGAAACGATCATACGCTCACTAATCAAAATCCAACTGAGGCCTTCTTTGAAAATTTGGCCCTAAATATTAAGCAGTGCCTGGGGGCTGATTAAAATTGACCTCTCCAGGGCATAGATCATGCAACACTAAGAAAACAAGCTGAAGAAACAGAAGCAAAGACTGTTGTTCTCTGCATCTTTATTGGTATGAAAACTTTTAAGACGCCAAACAAGGGGGGTGTTCGGGGGGAGATGTTAATATCTGAGGAGAGAGATCAAAAGCAGTTAGCGTTCCTGGCACTGCATTGTGGCATGTGTATCTTTATACTTTTAAACTTACAGTAAAAAAAAAAAAAAGAAAAAAGGATGAAGAAACATTTCTTTGTTAAATCAAATATTGCCACATGTTACTCATTTTAAGTTTGCTGTCCTAAGATCCAACTTAATTTAGTCTGCATTGAACATTTCTGATCTGAACATTTAATGTGGCAATGTTTTGCTCTGCCAGGAATATTATCTGAATGTTAAACATTAACTCAATTTATTCATCAGAGTATGGCAAGCATGATACCAAAGGTCATTTTGTTTATATTGTCCTCTAACTCCATAACTTATGGCCTGTTTCTTTCATCTTTAAACCTCAGAACACTCAACAATATTGGATGTTACAGTGTGGGTAAGAGAACTGGATTCACTTTTTTTTTTGAGCTTTTTTATTTGGAATTGGAGGGAGGAAACAGCCTTGTTCGGCAGCAGGGAGAAGCGCAGGAAACATGCAACACATCTGCTACATTATGAACTGGTAACAGATACACAAGATAAGCTTGTCCTAGTATCAAAGATGTGTAAGACGCTGTATGCATTACACCTTAATATTCACAACGCAATTATAGCTTTTTGATTCTTTAAGTAGGTGCTGATCTCAGTCACATCAGTGTAAAACCACAACCACCACGTACACATTTTTCATGCAAAACATGGCCACAAAGTCTTCACAGAACCCATGAGCCAAATCCTGATATTAATTACACAAGAAGAACTTTTTAGTAGAATCACAGGCATATGCAGCTCTGCTGTTCAAAACTGTACCTCCAGCAGCAAGATTAACTTAGAAACCAGTACCCATTCTTTAGAATGCTTGGATTCTTAGGTGATACCACCACTGAAAATGCTTGTTCCTCCTCCCCTCAACACCTGAACGCAGCATGAAACAAAAAGAATAGAACTGCACAACAGATAAGTAGCTATAGAAAATAATCATGAACAGGAATGTCTATTTCAAACCAAGCAAAACCATTCTCTTTCTGAAGTGGCAGAAACACATTCCCATTCTTTACTCTTTCTCATTGCTTCTAAAGAATTATTACCGAGGAGTTCACCCCCCCTGCTGATAACTCAGTGTTTGTTTATCACTCAATTTGTTCAGATGTGGAATTTTCTTTTGCTTTACTGAAGAGTCATTTCCCTGCTATTGTATTGAGTTGCTAGCACTTTCACACACTTGCACATCCGATGTCACAAAAGAAATATCCATCTGCTAAGGCACCTTCAATAAAATCTGAAGAAGCAAAACTGATTTTTGGTGCTTATGCTTTTCAAATCCAGTCCATAGAAACATTCGATATGTTATTGATACTTCCCATCAAAACACATCTCTCTGCACTACAAATGGGAGACTGAAAAAGAGATGTCTCAAACTTTACCAGAAGGAGCAGTGTTGCAGAAAACCCAAAGACACCAAGCTGAGAGAAGGCTGAACAGGTAACACGATGCAGACACTCACAAGCTCAAGAGGACCAAATCCTGTGCAAGGCCCTTCCCAGAAGTCCCAGCATCCCATCTAAGTGTGGGGCTGACCCAGAAAGGCATTTTCATGACAGTGGAATTTTCTAAAACTTGCAGCAATGGGCTTATTCAGGGTTTGATGGCAAGCCTATCAAAAGCATTACACTAACTCTGCTTTCACTGAAGTCAATTGTAATCTTAGCTCTGGTTTCAGTGATGGCAGACTCAAACCTTAATCCTCTGCAAAGTGTACACCTCTAGTGACAATTTAGAGCATTAAGGTTGCATTTTAAGTGTGTATTAGCAGATCCCATAGTTATATTTCTCCTCAATCATATATATTTGTATGCAAGTAGTTAGTGGCCTCAGCAGTTCTATTGTTTCCAAAGCTTCCATTTTTAAATTTTACACATACAGCCACCTTAAGTCTAATAATTTCAAAGATTTTTTTTTTAAGTGACAGACAGACATACATACACAAGCATGTTAATTGACAGAGTATCTTACTTACCTCCATAATGCATTCTTATGTTTTATATACAGGTAAGCTTCAAGAGTGCATTTCTTAATCCAATGAAATATTTATCAGATCTGAGATCTAAAGTGTACATATTCAATTTTTTATGCACACCTTTACATGATTCATGAAATTCACCCATAATGTGAGTTCTTTTCATTAAATTTTGTTTTTATGTATCATTGTTACCCTTTTTTTTACAACCAGATTTATATTGAACTGACAAATATCATTCAGGAATCTTTGAACAAAGTAGCTCTTACCTTTTGATAGAAATCATGGAGCTCTGGCACCAGTGGTAGGTTTCTCTGTAAACAAACAAAAAGAAATAAATCCAGGATAATGCTAAATTTGCAGTGAAGCACAGTGTATTACATGAGTTAGTTTCTTTATTAAGTTTCTTTATGAATATGTTCAGAGACGGACAGTGCTACATGAAATAGCAGACATTAAAAAGAATATTCTGAATGTATACAGAAATGCATTGTTTCACTTAACCCAAAACGGACTTTGGATTGAATATGGTTGGGTTTCTCAATCAAATTTATGTTCCTATACATCTCAAAGGGCAGCAGGATTTTCAATCAAAAGTACACTCCTATAAACCAAAACTTAGACTCACATTACAGGTAGAAAAGAGTATAATTTACTGGTGAGAAATAGCTTGGCTATTGAGATGTATGTTGGGGGTTTTCTTACTGGGTGTTCTCATTTGCAGTTCTGCTGCAATATAGGTAATTAACAGGCATTTATCATTGTTTTACAGAATACAACATGAAGGGTGGGCATGTGGGTGCTACCTCATTCAGTGTGGAGGACTGTGAGCTGCATTACTCCAGCAGCAGTAACTAGTCCAAAGCTCAAGGAGTTTGGCTGAGCTACCTATAGCTCCACATCCTTCCATGCTGCTCAGTGCCTCCCAGAAGCACTCGGTGAGGTTGCTGTGAAGTGCCCTCCTTCACTCAACAAATACTCCTTTGGCTGCCTCTAGAAACAGCTTAATATGGGCTTGAGCTGAGTCACAACAACCGGGAACATATTTTATTCCTCTAGAAAGCAGGTAACTGCAGCAACACATTGATACGCTGCAAGTCAGATACAAAGAAATTTCACACTGTTCAGCCAGTGTTATCTGGAGTGTGAGGCATTTATTTATATAAACTATTAATAGATAGTTGACATCCCACCTTAGCCCTTCTGTATTATTGTCTTTTTCTCTTTTTTTGATATGTAAGGCTTAGTTCTACACGCTAAACACATCTTTGAGGTACTCTCAACTCACTGACTCCATAAAGAGATGAGAATTTGGCATTTCTAGCCTTCAAAGAGGTGAGTAACAAGAGTTTCCAATGTTGTATTTCAAACTCTGCTGAATAGCTAATGAGTGCTGATATCACATTACAGTGTCACAAAGTCATAGGGAAAATACTTTAACTTTCTAAATTATTTGAGGCACTAAACTGCACTACTTAATGCTAACTGCATGTTGTATTTATGTTAAGAAAAGGAACACATTTCAGTACTAATGCTAGCTACTGATCCTTCACCTGAACTAATTCCTCAATTAACAATTGAATCACTTTTTCCCTTGATTTCAGTGAGAGGAAAAGAAAATCCAAACACCATCCCTCTTTCCTCCACAGCCAAGATCAACATTTGCTCAAACGTGAGCTATAGGCAGAAGACAGCATGTCTTTATCATGAAAATGGGTCTAAAAAAGGTCTCTTAAGCTGGAAATTTAACTGAAGTTCAAAACCAGTAAAAGAATTCTGACTTCTAACTCCTATATATAAAAATGCATATTGTAACCATATGTATATAGACAGTGTGCATAACTTTACATGTTTTATATGTATGTTGCCCTTTGAGTAGTCAACTGGTTGAGATTATTATTTTTATTCTCCTTGAAATAGTTATTGTCAAAAATGCCAGAAAATAGTCCTGACATAATTTTTGCAAAGTATTTTTGGGTAATAAAAAAAGGGAATTGTTTAATGGCTGAAACCACCATAAACACTAAGGTCAAACTGCTTAAAAGACTAAAAAGTAACTGCAAGACTAGTCTTCCTTGAAGTTTTCCTCTAGAACCTTGTCATCCATCTTTGAGATAGGGCTCCAAACCACCAGATTTTTTAGGCATGGACCATCACTAAACCTTCAGAAGTACAGCCCAATACTACTTGTAGTTACCTCATTAAGTTAGACACAGCTCCTAGAGATGCTTTAGAAAAAATAATTACCTAATTGTTCAATGGTTTATTTTCTCCACTCAGTCTGGATTTCCCAAATTTGCACAAAACCTTCTTGTTATCCCTAGCAACTGGCCATAAACTTGCTGGCTTTCAATAGCTAAAGGAACACTCTACCCCTCAGGAACAAGTAATATTATTTGGGCATCAAGATTATCCTGAAGTTTTATTCAAATGAGAAGAAAACTACACAAGTCTGGGAAAAAAGCATTCCAGAAGCTAAGCGTGCACGCCTGTGGCTGGACTAAACCTTTTATTTCACTCTTGTGGAACTCTTTCTCCAATTAAATAATATCAGTGTTGATAGCTCAATCTCCAGGAAAGTCTGTCATTATGCCATCAGAGAAAACTGACATTGATTCCCTCCTGCAGCTCTCATTAGTGAGGCCAAAGGTGGGAAGAGATGCTGACTTACTCTCACACAGAGAGGACCACCCCAGAGGCGTCCTTCACGTGAGGACAGAGTTACCAGCCTGGTGCACAAGTCAAGTTTGAGATTCGTTTAGAAAAATGAACAAAACCAACAAGAAATGCTGCCACTCTCTCTCTAGTTCAAAGCAAAAAAGCACTTAAACAATTCAGAGTTGATAACAAGGCAGATTCACAAAGAATAAAAGGAAATAAATGTTACATAAATCATGTAATCTCTTTACCAATGCAGTTCATTAGGAGCTTCAAAAATAAATCAAAATAACATTGTAAAAAAGAAAAAAAAAAAAGCTGAGATAATTAGTTTTGTACAGCCAACTTACCGTGCTAGCATTCCAAGGCATCTCAAAAAGCACACTAACACATTTTTGGCTAAAAGTGTAACTAGCAAGAATCCTTTCCCTTTGAATGGCTTAGCATACAAGCAGCCTATCCAGAGCTGCTCTGAATATTGCTCCATGCTACTTTTTCTCTTTCCCAATTTAAAAAGAAAAAAGAAAAAAAAAAGCATGGTAAGTGGATAGTATGTTCAGCTAAGCATCCAGGGTAACAAAGCAGAAGAGCTGAGTGTCTGAAGTGCTCAGGGCACAGAACCTGGCAGGCCATGTTCTTTTTACAGCCACGCAGGAAGGCTGGAGCGCACGGGGATTACGCTTTCACTTGCCCAAGAGAAGGGACACACGCAGGGAGTGATGCCTGCTGGACCCAACACTTCCTCACAGCACTGGAGAATATGGATCTGCTGTGGGGGTTTTAGAGGGACCCATAAAGACCAGAGAACAGAACTAACCATGCTGTTGCTTCCCAGGGCGACCCAGCACGGCCGCCCCAGACACACAAGCTTCCTCGCTGCATTGTCCAGCCAATATTGAGAACCTCTGCCCTTGTACCTCAGGGCCCAGGGGCTGCCCCTTGCCCACAGCATTGCATTAGACCTCTCTCAGCTAGCTCCTAATGAGCTTGTACCTCCACCCAGCTCATTGCTGCAAAGAGATCTTTATTTCTGAAAAGGTACTAGCATAGTCTATGAAAACTAGTAATTTTTTTCTAGGCTTGAAAAAACTGTGAGCACTTCCTAATGTCTAAATTCCTCTCCTACTGTACTAACAAAAGACAGGAGACAACACAGGGAATGCAAGTGGAGCAGAGAGGTGTGTCAAAAGTCTCCAAAAATTTATGTTGACATCTTTTTTACAGAGCACAACAGAAACATCCCTCACTCCAAGACAAACACTTCCATTTTTATTGAAGTGAAATTCTCAAAGTTACTGGACTAAATCCAATTTCAGTTACCACTTTGTATAAAATCTTATAAGAAGGCTGGAAAAAGGATCACAGAAGTTCAGCTTGAAATTTATCTTCTCACTTCATAGACAGAAATTCCAGGGACAAAATGTAGAACAGTGGTGATGCTGATGGTTATGAAGCCAACCATGTCCTGGGCTGCATCAAGAACAGCATAGCCAGCAGGTCAAAGGAGGAGATTCTGCCCCCTGCTCTCGTGAGACCCCACCTGCAGTGCTGCTTCCAGCTCAGGGGTCCCCTGTATAGAAAAGACGTGGAGCTGTTGGAGCGAGTCCAGAGGAGAGCCACAAAGATGATCAAGGGGCTGGAGCACCTTTCTTGGGAAGACAGGCTGAGAGAGGTGGGCTTGTTCAGCCTGAAGAAGAGAAGGCTCTGGGGAGCCTAACTGCAATATTTTAAGGGGTCCTACAGGAAAGTCGTAGAGGGACTGTTCACCAGGGAGTGCAGTGACAGGACAAGGGGCAATGGCTGCACGCTGAAAGAGGGCAGGGTCAGGTTAGACGGTAGCAAGGAATTCTTTAGTATGAGGATGGTGGAGCACTGGCATCACCAGCTGCCCACAGGGGCTGTGGAAGTCCTATCACTGGAGGTGTTTAAGGTCGGGTTGGATGGGGCTTTGGGCAACCTGGTCTAGTGAGGGTGTCCCTGCCCACAGCAGGGGGTTGGAACTAGATGATCTTTGAGGTCCCTTCCAACCCAAAGCATTCTGTGATTCTGTGATAATCTTTTTTACACAGCATATATTAAAAAAACCCTTCAGCCCTAAATAGACATTTAACATTCACATCTGTATGTACAGGACAACCTGCCCCATTCACTTCTATAGCACCACTGGTGTGAGGTTCAACCCACAGTGTGACACACACATAGGGGAACCACTAGCACACCTCCCAGGAGTGCAACCTGCATCCCAAGAGATGAAATTGTCTTACAAAAATCACCACAACATCAGTTCAACTTTCTGCAAAGAAAGGTGGGAGCAGTGGTTCAGAACCTAGGCTAACATGTCAAGCCCAGAAGTTCAGAAGCTTCTCTGGGACCACTGGAAAATCATTTATGGTTTTGTCTACCTTGTCTGTGAGATGATACTGTGCTATTTCACAAGACTGCCTGAAGAGTGAAATATTACAAGAATAGGATGTTTAGTAAATATACAAGACTCACAAGTGAAATAAAATGGTAAGAAAATATAGGATGAAAAAAATATGCAAAACCCATTGATAGAAAAACTAGAGCCGGGCAAGTAGAAATGGAAGAAAAATGCTATTCAGAGACTGGAAAAGGCATCAATAAGTAAACAGTCAGAAGACTTTTTTTGAGGAAAAAGCAGCAGACAGGCAAATGAAAATAAGATGTGTTAATCAAACCCAAAACAACACTACAAGTACTTGAGCAAGTTGAAGAGGTAAAGTCCTTCATTTTAACCTATTGATGGTTCTACAGAGTCTCCAAAACCACAACCCAGAGGCCGCAATTTGCACAGCTCTCTCTGGAACAAGCTATTTCATAGTTTGAAACAAAGGCAATTTTAAAGAAAACAAAGCATGTTTGTCATGTGTAGTCTTGGAGCATGCAGGAGAACGCTGCTTCTGATACCATGCTGGAAACAAAGTACCAGTAGTGGCACGTGAAGCCAGGACCCCACAGGCACAGCAGAGCAGGCTAGCATGCCCTTCGCTCTGTTGGATGCCTTTGGACATGACAAATTTCTGAGTAATTGGCACTGCTCTTTACTACCATAAAATAAGTTTGTACTTTTCAGACATCAAGTGCTACAGAATAAGTTTGACATGCAAGATAGCCAAATAATACAAGAAACAACTAATCATTTTTAAATACAAGATGTTTAAGAGTTCTCACTGAAGGATAGTGCAACGCATTGCTCATGTATTGAGCTGGCTGCATACAGCCCCGAAAGCACTCACTAACTGAAAATTGCTGTTTGGGTAGCAATTATTAGTCTCTTGGCTTTTGATCTAACCAATGATCAGAAAAAACACCATGTGATTTAGACAACCAACCATTTGTGGGCAAGAACTACCCATTAAATGATATTTATAGTTATTCATTAATAATCTACTGGCTGAACTTTGTTCTCTAATTATATTGCAGATACTGACACAATCATGAATAAAACTGTAGAAATCAGAATGATACATGAAGAAGGAAAAATGCTAAATGCATCATATAAATCACATACATCAATTGACTATCATTAAGTACAGCCCTATATTTAGCTGTTAAAACTACTGCTCTTAACTTGTTTTGTATTCCTCTTTTAACGAGAAACAACAGTGTCTCGCAACACTTTTGCACATTTCTGATTTTTACAGACTGAAGCTGAGACAGATGATGCAATTTCCTCAAGCCAAACACAACAGTGGAGCCAGGGCCGAACCCAGATGTCTTAATTTTCAATGCAGGAATTATTCCAGACTTCATTCTTTCATTCAGTGCTGAAGATAGACGCTACAAAAATAATTTACACTGCTTGAGGTTTATTTTTTGGATTTCAGTGGAATGGTCTTTTTAATTTGGTAAATGAAGTGAATACAATGTAATCCTTGAAATAAATTCTGCCATTGAAATTATGCTTGGAAAAAGGAACCCTAACCTACTATTTGCACAGGCAATGAACTCAAATTTCAAAATAGCAAATTTCAGCAAAATAAATTGGAAGACTTCAACCACTCGATTTTTCTGTTTGAAAGATCAGTTTTGAACCTCTGATTTTCCTCAGAGTATGCAGAAGGAATGTATTTTCTAGAATATTATTGTCTGTTATGGGTGTATGAATGGTTAAATTAATTTCTTTTAACAAAAGTTTATGCAGTTATTAAAGAAGCTGTGCTCCATCTCTAAAAATGCAGTGCTGTTAAGAGAGGTAGTTGGTGACTGCCTCACAATAATTAACTTCAGGAAATATAGGAATAAAAAGCAAGTCTCATTAGTCACAAAAAAAAAGCAGAAAAATATCACAATATTATGGATACTTATAAATCCATAATTTCTGCACAGTGCCTGGGTTATTAGATAGAAATGCACAGGAACAAGCAAGCAATTGTTCAGAGTTGTCACTGCAACAATGGGAGCAAATCAGAGGACAGCTATGAGATACAAGCCTATCCTCACAAGGAGCAGTCCTACAGAAACAACCCCAAGGGCAGGGGTTTGCCTGCCCTTCTGCTCCCTTGATTCTTGGGGTACAGCAAAGCATCTGGTCTTCAAAGCATCCAACCACCTCACTGCTAATCCAAACTGAATTCCAGGTCTACAAATTCAGCTTATTCCTCACTCTAAAAGGCATTTTCATGGTTAAAGGAGACATATAACCAGGGTGACAACCCACGAGACAGCACGAATTCATGAAGACAGAATTACTGAGTAAGGGCAAGAAAACGTCTTTTGGAATTGCCTCACATTCTGATATTTTTCCACAATAACTTTGCCAAGCAATAATAAAGAAAAAACAAACCACAGTCTGGTTTCTGGGTGGCTAAAGTGGTTATATTGCAGGCATAAAATACCAAACAAAACTATCTTTTAATAAAAAACTTTCCTTCAAACATAAAATTGATACTTTTTTGGTTTATGGATAATTTAGCTTGATTACTATAATTGTCAGAAAAATGTTGAAATATAACTCTCCTCTTCTTTAAACAAAGATTGTCTTACACGCTTGGGATCAATCCATTGATTCTTTTGCACTGGTGGAATAACTCAAAGGGTAAAGTTTTAAAGAGACCCAGAAATTTGCCTGTCCCGACCCGCTAAGCAGTGCTGAAGTAGCACAGCTTTCCCCATTACTTAGTACAATGATCAAGGAGCCAACAGCGCCCAAAGCATTGCCCAACTAAGGGGGAGAAGCACACGGTGCTAAATCCTGGCTGCAGGTGCAGAAGATGTATGTGTAAGTTTTTGGAGGTGTAGGGAGTGCAGTTACATTGCCCCCAGCCAGCTGGAGGCAGACTAAGTTTGCCTCAAGCCAGCTCCATTCCTCTGCTCCCATGCTCACCACTCTCAAGCGTGGCTAATATACTTCAAGGCACAATTTAGCCTGCATGGTTGCTTCCCAGGGAAAACTTATTCTCTGTATGGTTCCTTGCAAACATATGCAAGACCCTGAGACAGACAATACCAACGCTTTTCAGGATCATGATGTTAACTTCAACACCTACACAGTTCCCATCCAAACACTGACAGCGCTAAACATTGTACACCGACAAATGCACCCTCCATTGAAACTATACCATTCAGTAAAAAGACAGACTATACATGCTCAGCCCTCAGTTTGGGGAATTACAGTCCCTTTGTGACTAAAAACAAGCTCTCTCTTACTCTCTGAAGTATTGGAGAAACTGGCTGAAGTTTTACCTTATTGCAAACTCCTCCTCTATAAGTAATAAGTTATGGTGTCATTTTTAAATTGCAGTCACCATCTGAAGTGGCTTGTCCATCTCTGGTCCTTATTTCATACTCTGATTACTGAGATTCCATCTTTTGGTGTTTTATTGTTAGTTTTAGCTGGTACAAAGCTGTCCTCCTTGAACCAAGCCTGAATGCTGATGGTGTTCCTTCACTGACAATGAACTATTTGTTCACACATTTCACAGTCTATCACAGTCTTCCCCCAACTCCTCAGTACCAAATGTGAGATGTCATCACCCAACAGCTTAGCAAATGGCACCTTTTGCTAAATGAAGCCTAGGAAAAGTTAAATTGATGTCTTCTGATGCTTCTATCTGTCCAGATTACTTTACGTGGACACAAGTCAGAGCTTCAACAACATCAGAGCCTGAGCCAGGAAACTGAGCTGAAACTGGGGTGTGCTTTGTATGTGGATATTTAACTTCTAACTAAAATTAAAGATTGAAAAAATGAGCTTGACAATATTCAATTGCAAAGCTACTGTGAAATGAACAATGAAAAGTTTGCACAGCCCTGGCCTCTATTTACTTACAGACTCCCAAGCCATCCCCTTTTCTGCATCAAAATGTTCTTCATGAACTTTCTCTTAGTGTCATTCTTCACAAGACAACCAAGTCAGAGCGTTACTAAGAACTTGCTGCAAACATTTAAAAACAGAACATTTCTTGGCATTACTGATACAGCTCTTTATAACATGTTAAAAATCCTTTGAGGAGGGTTTCTTGTTGGTTTTGTGCATGTTTGTTTTTAAACCTCAAGGTCTATTTAAATGGTCAGGTCAAACCTGGATTTTTGCAGCATATGTTTTGCATACCCTCATTCATCTGTGCACTATAACAGCTTCTCAGTTTCTGTCACTCAGGGTAAAATATGTCATCCCCCTGAAAGTTTAAATATCAATAGGAACACTATTAAAACACTAGCAACCTCTTGCTCAGCAACTGAATACTGAATTGATACACCACATCCGGCATTTCTATTGCTGCGTATCATAACTGCTTTGTTCAGAATGCTTTACACCTACTGCAATTTATTAGGATCTCTTCTAGTGAGTAATTTGTTCTAATTTGCTTGAAATATATAATAACTTTTAGTTATAGATTACACTTTTCCTTTTTTTCTGGCCTTCCAACATTTCAGCTTTATGAATTTTGAGGAAAAAAAAAGCCCAGGCCCAGAAACTGGAAGAATTTACAACCTATTAAGATTCCAAATACAATCTTCACATCAGCAGTTCATATGAAACACAGAAGAGATGAATTGTAATGAAACTTTCACTAAAAAACCCAAACCACAAATCATACACATGATCAAGACCAAAAAACTGTAGTATGAATAAACTGGTGAGATTGTTTTATGTGAAATCTGATGGAGACTTTACTACAAGGGGTTCTCCAGTTTGGAATGTACACAACTTAATATAGGTAGGACTATTTCCCAAGTAAAGCTCCCTGCATGGCTTGTCTGCATGTTGGTAGATGTCTCTTGCTAACAAGGGAGCCTTGCTTGCTTTGGTGCCTCCTAGAGTTTTCATTTTGTTTATTTCTTTGTCAGTTCCTTTCATCTATAAATTCACACATCCTGAAAGCATAGCTCCTTGTGCATAAGGAATACCTATCTATAATATAACTGTATATATACTTGCACATATATATGTTTTCTAATTCTATTACAATAAAAAAAGAGGAATAACCTTTGGGCACATATTATTTATGATCTTTGGAATTTGAATCTTCACTCACCGCTGCAAAATGGTCCTAAACAACCCTTGGTCTCCCAGTTCCACATACCTCATTTTATGCAGGAGACGTTCTCATGAAAGACTATGCTTACCATTTTGTCAGGTCTCAGATCCCTGACCCATCAATAAAGAGTATACTTCTGGTATACAAGGGACCAAACTCATCCTGGGAATGCCACCACAGGGGCTGCCTTTTGTACATTACATAGCCATTATTTAGTGCTTGAAATGAATGTGCATGTCAGAGAAGTTTTAAGAGCAGATTTCTATTTTATACGTACATTAGCAAATCTTCAGAGGTTACCTGGCTAATTGAATACCATCATAATTCCCCTGCACCGAGCCTGTGGAACGAACTGCCATTCAAACATGGAACGGAAATAGAGACTGCAATATGGCAAATTTAATACAAAGACTTTTAACAGCAATTGCCAGAGGACCTCTCAAAATGAATCACTTTCAGATGGAACAATGTTGCTAATTCCTATTTAAGTTTGAAATATTTAACACACTAATCTTTTCAGAGCGTAGTTCAAAGAGCACACTCCTCCTCTGCAGAGGCAACTGGGGACGCAGCTTCCATAATAGGATTGCAAACGCACCAGAGCAGCTCTGCAGCAGCTTACACAGGCAATGGGCTAGCCTGGTTACCGAGACACACACGCCATCAGTTTAGTTCAGTAAGAAGTTTTAAAGAAAAGCAAGTCAAATTAAGGGATCACAATAGTCCCCTTTTCTGCAGACCAATAGGGCTCATCGGTGGCTGTCAGAACTAGGAGAGGTCAAGGTCCCACCACATAGAGCAGGCTGGATGTACTCAAACATCTATCTATAATTTAGACCTGCTTGGCTTCCCAGCACGTGCTGATCAGTTTTTATGTCAAACAGATGCATATGTAAACTGCTTATTGTCGAGTCTTTCTTCCTTTTATGCTTTGTTCCTCTTGCCAAATAAACATACTTAGATTGTATCTGTCTGATCATTGCACACCAGCTGCCACAACTTCCTGCAAGGAAAAAGACAGGGGTGCAAAGATTTGGGCGAACCAACTAGCACACCTGGTACTGCTGCAAGGCCTGGCCTAACTCAGGCAGGTACATACGAATTAAGGACTGCATCAAGAAAGACTGGGAAGAAAATAGATGAATAACTAAACCTTTAACCTTGGCAGGTTTTACCAATATCCTTAAAGGTGACATTTGAGAAAACAGAAGCTTTGGTTAACAGTTTTTTTGACAGAGCTACCAATCCTCTTGGTTTCCATGTATCACAGAAATGCCCTGAACCTCTCTTTTATGGGAAAAACTCCTGTGGAGTTTGACCTAAGGTCCAAAGATGCCCACGTACCTTACCTGACTTTAGACAGAGCCGTATATAGCTCTTTATGCTCCACATAAGAAGCATGAAAATACATTAAAAGTAATCTAATTTAATTAAATCCTTGCTTAATTACATCCATTGGAGCTGAACTGTCCAATACAGCTTGTTTCCACAGCCTTTCAGGAAAAAAGACATATAAAGGGGTTTAAAACACTGTGCTAAAGTATAACACTTATAGGTTGAAAGAGCTTTGCTAACATTTATCTATAGCAGATAAGAACTTGAATGTTTCATTCTGAAGCTGCATAAGATTAAAATGACATCTAAATGCTCAAATGGATCCCAGCAATTCAACAAATCTCACTCATCTTCCTCCTGTGGAAGAGGATTTATGGGCTTTTAGTCTCCCAATAAATGTCTTGAGTTTGTTATGGCAACATACACTGTGTATACTGTAACATAAAGTGTACTGTGACGTATACTGTAGCCAGGGAGCAGTGCAGCACGTGGCACATGATCTATAGAGCCTTTGGAAGAAGATATCTGGGAGACAGCTGTCTGCCATGGCAGGGGAATAAACGAGGAGCGTATGTTCCCTGTTACATATTTCCTTTTAAATAACACCCTCAAATATTTACGCACAAACATACATAACATGCACACACAAGCCTTCCAAATACCCTGGCTCATTATTTACTCACTACTTAGTATCATGCGTCTTTTAGAACACAGACTGCCAGCTGCATAAAAGAGTTTAGCAAAAGTGTATGTTGAGAATCGCCTCCAAAGACCACAGAAGTTAGTGTGAGTCCAGTGAACTAAATTACACAGATTCATCTTGCTGCTGTACTGTATGTTAGTTTTCATTATATGAATCCTGCAGGCTTTGAGGGTAAGGCAGTTCTAGGCTGCTCTTGTGGGATGAGCCATCATCTCCTCACCTTTTCCACCTATATTTATTTGATACCAGTTTTCAACTAGCTACAGACGGAAACTGTATCCTAAGTATTCACACAGCATTTTTATTTTGCTAAGACAACGGTCGAGGTATATAGCAATTTCTTTCCTTCAGTGATAGGATTGGCCTATCAGAAGAAAATGCAAATGGCATTAATCCTCATCCCACACAAAGCTCAATTTCTAAAACATTATCTCCTTCTCCAGACATCCACAGGCTGTAGCCACTAGGCAACATGAGAACCACCACCAGAGTCTTTTCTCCTCACAGAGCAACCGTGACAAAGAAAACTGCTGGGAACCCCGCTAGCTCTGCTTCCAGTCAATGAATTGACCATATGCAAACCACTTTTTCTACATCCCAATTACTTCAATTGAAAAAAGCTGGCCTAATGAAATCCACCTCTGTATGGTACCCAAACTGAACTCCTAGTTGTACATCACATAACGCTGCTTTTCACAAAGAACACTCCCTAGAGCCTGCAAAAAAATAGCATCAAGGTTATTGGTGCATTCACTTCTCCTGCAAAGTTTCAGAAAAGATTGGATATTCTTCTAAATACCTGGACTTTTAAAACAGGACTACATTATTTCTTTATATTACTTTATGCTAATACTTTTATCATCTCATGCTAATCAACATGAAAATATAGTTCCTGCTCTTGAGCATGTCAGTGTACAAGAAGAACCAATTTTATAAAACTATTCTTTTAATTATATACTTCAAAAACTGCTTAGATACATGAAAATTAAATAGATCTAATGAAGTGGAATGGAGTGCTAAGTTTAATTAAACAAATTAGAAAATTTGCAAAAAAGATATTACGTGATCTTTTGAAATGGAAATGGTATACTTAGTTCTACAATTCACGTTAAGAATACAGCTGAGTGGGTAAAATACTCCCAACTGCACCCTGGTAAATTCTGCAGGGCAAACAAAGTACACATCTACACATACAATTTCTTATAAATATTTGCTCACATTGTTTGTGTTTTGTCTTTACTTTCAACAAACATCATAGGAAAGATGCTTTCTCAACGCACTTTTTCTAGAAACAATGATTATTCTTTTTTACTGGATGTTTGAGAGAATAACTTAAAATAATCAATGTCAGCATCCTTACATCTCCTGAAAACCTGACTACAAGTCATCTGCTTGCCCAGATCCACAACCAAAAAGCACCACGCAGGCATCCTGCCAAATCTCCCCAGCATTGCCCCAGTGTTTTCATAGAATCACAAAATGTTAGGAGTTGGAAGGGATCTTGAAAGACCATCTAGTCCAACCCCCTGCCAGAGCAGGATCACCTAGACTAAATTACACAGGGATGCATCCAGGTGGGTTTTGAATATCTCCAGAGAAGAAGACTCCACCACCTCTCTGGGCAGCCTGTCCCAGTGCTCCGTCACCCTCACAGGGAAAAAGTTTCTCCTTATATGGAGGTGAAACTCCTCGCATGGAACCTCCTCTGCTCCAGCTTGCACCCATTGCCCCGTGTCCTATCACCAGCCATCACTGAGAAGAACCTGCCTCCATCCTCCTGACTCTCGCCTTTTACATATTTATAAACAAGGTCACCCCTTAGTCTCCTCCAAGCTAAAGAGGCCTAGCTCCCTCAGCCTTTTACCTGAAAGATATTTTTCTTAAACCATCTGCAACCAAGAAAATTTGCAGAAACTGTCCAGTGAGTAATTCCAAATACACATACGCATACAAAGAAAAATCATCAAAACTGAAAAACTGAATGAGGCTAGAAATTAGTGTATTTATGAAGTTATTGTTTTACAGTGTTTATCTTTCCAATTCTACTTCAGCAATCTTTGCGTTTCCACAGACAGTCCTCCAAAGGCTATCAGGCAGCATGTCCTACCTGGCTCCAGCTGCATACCAATATGTCTCCTGCAGCACTGCTAAGGAGCCTTGTAAAGTTTATCACAACTTTCAGAGTTTTATGTCTTTTCCTCTTAAACCTTAAATTAAATTTAAGAAATCTGTACCTCAGAAAAAAGAAGTTATCTGAACATGACATTTGCTGACAGCGCAGAAGATGCACATTGGCCCCTCAACAAAAGCCCAGCACTTCAAGAAGGATCATCTCTGCACTGCCTGGTCTCAGAGAAGGGCCTGTCACCCCACTTCTCCTGAGCCCTTCGGGGTGGCCATGGCGAGCCCAGAGTCAGAGGGCTGCTCTGCCTGAGGAGGTTTTTATTGCAGGCCGAATGCCCCCGCATGCCATCCTGTGCATTACTAGCTGCCAGACTCCCCTCAGACACTGGGGAGATGCAGGCTGCCGCCTCAGCAGAGCAGGAAGGCCTTAGCTTTCTGCTGGAATGGTCACAACCCAAACAGCACGTTTTGTTTCTTTCAAAGCCATAATTTGAAGGCGTGAAACACCCTTGACTTTCAGCCTACCATTTCATCTTGTTTAAATGAATGGGACTCAAACCGTCTGCTTCAAGAAGAACCAGGACTTTGCTGTCCCTGCCACTGATGAAAGTGTGTGTAAGCAGAGGCAAAGGGCACAGGACGGAGCAGCCCATTTTGGCGCCATACCACATTAGTGACTGAAAGCTGCGGCTTCTTTTCCAAGGACCTGTGTGAAAATGCCTGGCTGTTCAAAACCAGCAACAGCCCTGGCTGTGGGACTGCAGCCCAAAGCAGAGCCCTGACAAGCGGCCTAAGGTGAGGTGAAATTTGGCCCTGTATCTGACAGCCCTAACGCAATACCACACATAAACAGGTGCCTTTTGCTCGCTGCAATGAGGGCAGTAGGTGATAAAATGGGAGCAGTGGGCACAGATGTATTGTGGAGTTGATGGACATTGTGCTGCTGATTCTGACGTGGGAGAACCCAGACTGATTTTAAGGTCAAGCAGCACTAGGGTTAGCACAGCCTTCCTGCACGGCTCTGAAGCACTGAAATCCTGGCACAGACATCATTCTAGATTTAAAAACCAGCCTCTCTTCCTCAGAACTAATGAAAAACTCCAAAAGAAGGTACAGAAAACACTGCTCAAGGTCTCTCATTGTGATTACTTCTTGTCCCCTGCCCCTCAAATGCAACTAGGTTAGAGAGAGAAAAAAGGACCTTGCCATAAAACATAATGCCTGAAAAGCTTTCAAAAAGACTTAAAATAAGCATTTGTCTCTCTTCATAATGATTTGAGCTCAGAAGTCACAGAAAGGTCATATCACAAAGGGAGTGGCTCCTGAGGCAAAGGGAAGCCTTTATTACTTTAACTAACCTCCTTGAGGGCAATTTCACATCCATAATACAAACTATTCAAACAATGTGCAATGAAAGTAGGTAAATGATCACCTTGTATGTGCTGAGGTTTTGATTAGCAATTTTATTTTGCTCTATTTAAAATCTGGTAGAGGTAATTCTTTAATCCAATATTTTTAATGTGCTCAGTTATATCAGATTTTTTTTTTGTCAGCACAGCTGAATGGCATGGTAGTTAATAATAATACTAATGATCAGAACTTGCAAAATAAATTATTTCTGAATAAGCAGAATTGAAGTTCTATATACTCCTCTTGTATCTGAAAGTAATTCTCGCATGTCTCTTTAAAGTGCTAGATTTAATAGATAAAATTTGACTGCAGTGTGGCTGTCTTAGATATATTGTGCAGAAATGGAAATGATTTGTAGCATATGATATGTATTATAAATGTACAGATTTTCTATAAGGGATTCATACTTTGTACCACCTTCTTCCTGTTAGCAGGAAATCTTACAGAGTCCTTGCATTTGATAAAATCACTTAAAATGTTTTTGCCCCCCCACACCCCCACCCTGCAGATCTAGGAGAGGACAAATCACAGGCTCTCTGCCTTGTATCTTCTTTGCAGAGTGCTATACACCTTCTCACTATTTTGGTTTACAAGAGTTGTATTACCTGCTTTGTGTGCAACCCTACCCTAATCATGACACAGCATAGTCAAAATTGAGAATAATCATCATGTTCACGGTTTTTGTCACGGTAGCTGCCAGGTTTAATATAAGAAGAGAAGCATTAGGATTTCTCCTGTAAATACAGTCCATCCCAGCGAAGAACTATACGACCCTTCCAAAGATGGTTTAGTATTTTTTACCTCTACTCAGGTAAGAGGGAAACAGAAGAAGAGAACCAGTTACTGCAAATATTTAAAAATACTTAAATTAATAGAAACAGCTAACCCGGCTCCCACCCAGTGCTGCAAGAAGAAAATGCCCTCTGATTTTCAATGCTAGCACATGGCAAGAGCACAGCTGTGTAGGTACTTATGAGCTTTGAGCACTTTCACGCTACCTGGAACCATCCAATGTGTACTGCACTGAAGATGCTCTTTGTGGGTTGCATTGCAAGAAACACCAGCAATTTTTTTCCTGTTTCACACACTGTGAACCCCAAAAAACAGTGAGCACCTAGAGAAAGGGCTGTCCTGTCAATCACAATGGAGAGAAGGGGATTCTGAAAAACAAGCAAGCAAACACATCCCCCACCCCCAAAACCTCAAACTAAAAAGAAACACAAACCCACAACTATCCAGAACACCACAGGGTGAAAGGGAAGAAAGACTGAGAGATTAGTTTCATCAATGAAGGGAAAGATGCTTGAGTCAGAATCACTGTGTTAGCAGATAACAGAAAATAATGGAGAAAAACAACTTTTAAGGAGTACTAATGAAACAACTCTGAGACAAAAATTTGGTAACACTGGCTTTTTTGGCACTATGTAACAGCTCAGTAAAAAGGCATACCTGACCTAGAACCAGTACAGAGGTACCCTTTACCTGCCAGCCTTGGAAGGCTCAACTCAGTCTCCACATGTTGAGGAGGCAGTTAAATTCTGAGTCTCCAGCCACAGACGTTTCTCACCAGGCTTCAAATTTTGACCCTTTCAACTCAGGGCTTCTACTTCACTTTTTTACTTAGAGTGACATCAACTACACATTTACTTCAGCAAAACAAAATGAAAGAGATTCTCACAGGACTCCAAGAGGCAGGGCTTTAAGAGCAAAAACCCTAATACAGGAATATCACTAGGCTTGCAATAAAGTTAAAAGACTTAACATACTGCGGTGCCACCTTTACTGTTTTGAAAGGCTCTGAAGAGATTTTCTTCTTGGGAAGATCAAATAGAAAATAGGGTCCAAGGCCTTGGTCAGTATTCTTTAGTGCCTGCCAAAGCTTCATTCCAGCTCTACTTTTGAAGTCACTAACCTGAGTGCTTACAACACTCAAGTGCAGCACAGATTTATAATATGTTTTTATTTAAAGAGAAGAAATAGCCTACAGTACCAGGCATGAGATGATATATATCCTGTCTGTTCCAAATGAACTGCTGTAGCAGACATTGAAAAGGAAAGGTGAGTTTTAAGAATACAGCTTTAGAAAAAACACTCCAACAGCTAAACCTATTTCATCCCCACTTATATCTTATTTTTAAGAAAGGAAAACAGAATGAATTAAATTGAAAAGCCGTGTATTAAGTCTTTAGAATTTTCACAGAAGTTTATTGAACAAAACTCCTAAGCTGCTGCTCGCTTTTTTATCCACAGAAACCTATTTATAGGAGCTGAATTCTAATAAACACAGATTGCAGTGCAAAGAAAAAAAGGTCAGCAGTGTATGCTCAAAGCTTTATTGATGTCTTGTCAATCAATCTTTTATTTTGTTGTTTAATTTTTTTTTAAAAGAAAAAAATGCATGTAAGCACTTTTTCTCCTAATAGTGGATTTATTGAGCATTTCAACAAATCAGATCATAGATACAATAAGCAATGACGGCCGATTATCAACTTTGTGTTTTCAGGTCAGGTTGTAAATTGACCTTGCGTTCACTTCTCTTCTTTCTGGGGAATAGCTAAGGCCCTTCTCAAATACAATAATTTCCAATAAACTTCTTTTCCATGCGTTCAACATTCTGGAAGAGCAAGCTTAGTGTGGAAAAAAGCAACTCTGCTGGGCAAATATATACAGTTGCACATATTGTGTCCTTGTAAACTAATTAAAATAATAAAGCTGACTCTTGAATCCAAGAGTGGCGAATCCAAGGGACATAAAACTTTAGAGAACGGCCTACAAAACCGTAGGGTTTTCCTCCTAACAGTTGGTGCAAGTTCTGATCAGACCTCAGCTCTGATCCTGCACATGAAAGGCAGAGCTGCCAAGCCCTCCTGACTCTGGTTAAGCCATCACTCCTTTGCAAAGAAACCAGCCAACCTGGCTGCAGTCTTTCCTCCACATTTTGTTTCCTCAACTTTTCCAACAACCCTTTCAGTTTTATAATTTGGAGAGGCAGTCAGTGATCAGTACCTGCACACAGTAATACAGACAGGACTGCCTGTGGCATTACTATTTGTCACCTTATTCCTCTTGCAACTTCACCATTCGCTACAATTTTTTATCTTCAGCTTCACACTGAGAAGTCGACACTCAGGTGTCTAATGTGATAGTGGCTTCCCTTGCCTGAGTTGACACAGTTAATTTAGCAGAGCACAAAGTGCAGCGATAGACTACTTCCTTCCCTCCAGTATACATTACTTTGCATTCATTTGCCATCACACTGTCTGTATTCTCCTTTAGTGAAGTCTTTTGTACTTGTTAAGTTCTTTCTTTCTAATATAAAAATAACAAATAAGAACATGCAGACAGAAGCATGGACATTGACAGAGCCCCTCAGAAGCCCGGAGAACATGGAAAACGTATTTTACTCCATAAGAAACGTCCATTCCACAAAATCCTCCACAAATAATACAACACTTACACCCACAACTCCACTGATAGCTGTCTCCATCTTTCCCATAATTCAGTAAACTTACACAGTCTGAGAAGTAATATTGAAATTCCAGTTAGCCTTCTGCTATATAGTTGTAAACTAAGCAAGCATGTAAAAAGGAATCATGCTACTGCATTTTAATGGTTAAAAAAAACCCCAAACACTGCACTTTAAAGCATTATCATTTTTACTACTCCAAGTTTACAATCCACTGGAACTGCCACCAGGAGCATGACTGAGCCTGAATAACCATGGCGAACGACGCCACAGAGATGCTCTGACTGTTGTCACAAAAATCATGAAGTTCCCTTCCAAAGAGAGACATGCCAGCACACAGCGATGTGTAGGGGTAGCCCAACTGACATGGCCTTTTGGAGCTACTGGCCAGTTTGACACCACATACATCTTAATTTTACATTATGAGTGTTTGCCTTTCCTTCTTAGTGCCTGACAAGACTGTGCCATTTTACAAGGACCAACAACAGGTTCTGAATAAATCCTGTTGTGGTTGGCATTCAGAAGTGACAAGGATGGCACATGACTGGGGCTTTTGCTTTATTTCATGAGACACAAGTAGCTGATGTAGGCTAATGAGAATTAGCTCCACAATACTTTGAGGGGTCAAAACCAAACCAATTGCAATCTCTTACAAACACTTCATAAGCGGCTTTGTATTTCTGGAAATGTGTTTGTAATTTACAGAACTTAATCCAACCAATTAAAATTGGTCTAAAAGTATTCCTGGAAAGTATTGCTTTGTATTCCATTTTCACATTTTGCTATTAATGGCATCTGATTAGTTACTGAGTACACTTTCAGCTGTCTGACTGGATAGCACATTATTATTACTTTTTAAACAGAAGTAGAGTAGAACAATAAATAATGTAAATGCACTTCACATTCAAACTTTTATTAAACTTTCATAACATTTTGACGTATACCAGTGGCCACGTGAAAATTCACAACAACAGATAATCAGATCCTACAATGAGCAATAAATCAAATTTGAGTCTCCCCCCCCAACCCCCCATAAACCACTTCAGGAATCTGGTTTTCATTATTCGGACAGCTCTGATTCTGTCTCTCATCATGGAACAAAAAGCTCTGTCCAGGCAGGAGTCCCTCTGGGACAGATCTCGATGCTGTTCTTTTTTAGATACTTCAGCTGATTAAAAAAAAAAAGTAAAGCATGCCTTAAGAAGATGGTTAGAAAGTTTTCAAAAGAAAATGTCTCTGGAATTATATACTGGGACTAGAGCTAATCCAGTGCATCACAGCATGGTTCATATCTCAGAGGCAGGTGGTTGTTTCCCTCACAAACGCTTGCCAAGATAAAAGGCTTCCTCAAGGAACCATCGTTCCACTCCGCTTTCTTTGTCTACATTTCTACTATTTTTGGGAGAAGTACAGTGCTGGAGCAGAAACATATATTTAAGATATTCCTTTAGGATTTAGAACAGCAGGGCTTTTATTTTGTGAAGCACCTTAATCAGGAAGATACCTGAAGTGGGAACGAACCTGCTACTTTGGAGGTTCTGGGTTGTTACAGGATGTATGCTTTTTTTTGTATTAGAAAGCATAAAGCAAAGTTGTCATTATATATGTCTATAGTATACAGATTTAAACTTTCCCTTTTGAGAATCAAATCAATACTGATCCAGAATGAAAACAGCATCTAAAACAGTGGCTGTCCACTGAGTCACACCGAAATCCTGACTTCACAGAAGTCAAGCCAAGTGACACTAGGGTATAAAATTCACCTCTGATACCTTGTTCGAGATGCCATGCACTTAGGTAACACAGAGCTATTAAGAACAATTGAATCTCAAGTCTCTGTCCTGCTGTATTTAGTTTAACAGTATGTATGAAACATGTAGAGATTCATTCACTCCAGAAGTTTCAGAAAAGGAAGTTGAAGCAGGAAGGGGCCTCTAGAGATCTTCTAGTCCAACTCACCCCCCTCAAGCATGGTCAGCTGGAGCAGGGTGCTCAGGACCAGGTCCAACTGAGCTTTCAGTATCTCCAAAGATAGAGACTCCACAAACCTCTCTAGGCAACCTGTTCCACCCGCTCAACCAGCCTTAAGGTGAGAGAGTCTTTTTTCATTTGTTCAAATAGGATTTCTTATATTTAAAATTTGTGCCCGTTGCCTCTTGTCACTGGGCAGCAGTGAGAAGAGCCTGCCTCCATCTTTATTCCCTCACAGCCCTCTCCAGGCTGAACAGTCCCAGCCACGCTTCCCAAGAGACACTCCAAGCCTTTCATCATCTCTGTGGCACTTTGCTCAGCTCACCCCAGTATAGCCAGGTCAGTCTTATCCTGAGGAGTCCAGTTCTGAATAATTTTACATTTTATCTCACAAAAACTGGGAATGGAGATATGTAAATATGCCTAAGTGAACCACCAAATGTTTCATTATTATTCTTGCAAGCTTTATATAGGCTTTCTGATGGAAAGGGTGCCAGATAACAGAGAAATTGTATGAATGCAAAGAGATTCCTTGCCTATGATAAAATGTTTACTTGCCTCTGACAACACAGCCATTACTATATTTATCCTTCCAGCATCCCTTTGAGGTAAGGAATACTAATACACACATTGTACACATGGAAAACAGAAAGACATGGTGACCTACCTAATATCACACAGGAAGTATGTGGAAGACAAGGAATGTCTGAGCATAAGGCTAAATGTTTTGCAGCAGATGTGTGAGATAGAAAGGAAAAGACGTAAATTATTAGTGGATGAAGCTTACAGTGCTGTGGGACTCATAGGAAAGGATTTCCTAGCGTGCATATTCTGGTTTCCTAGCATTTCACATAGCTTCCAGGATAGAATACAGAACTTTTCTCCCCCTGTATTTTCATTAAGACCCTGGTTGGTCACAGAGTGGAAAAAAAAAAAATTCATTTAAAATCTATTCAAGAGCTATTGTTTTCTTCTACATTGTTAGTTAGTTTAGGTACTTTCCTGTGTGTCTCCAACTGTTACATCCTAGGCAGAACCTGTTAGCCCTCAGCTTTTATTTTGATGTGCTAGAACACGTAAAATCCTTTTGCTTCTTTTCAGAAAACCAGCTTTTCCATTGCCTTAATAATCCTTATGACCCTTCTCTACATCTGTTCCAGTTTTACTGAACATTCCAGTCCATGGGTGACCAACACTACACAGTATTTCCGAGGTTGTACCACAGCCTCTCTAATAGCACTAGCATTTCCTCTCAAAAAACCGCTCCTAATGCATCTGAAGGTTGCATTGCCTTTTCACTGCTGCATCGTTTCTTAAAATAATTCCCTTTATAAGTCACGATGCAGAGAAATAGAAGTATGGAATCACTATAATTGAAATATGGTTGGTTTTTAAGGAATTGCTTTGAAGGAGAGTGCAGTGGACACATTTCATAGATTAACCAAGAAGTCTTTTTCAACTGAGAAGCATATGGAGACGTGAGAGAAAAGAAGAGATGGAAAGGGAGAATTGGTGGGTGTTTCATACGAATGGAGCAGGAAGATGAGAGAGTAGGAGTAATGATTTCTTTTGTGCAACAGCAGGAGGATGTAAGCTCACCTTCCTGCTTGGAAGTTCTCTGAACAGCTCTACAAAGATAGAGCCTTGCCTGGCTCTCCCCCTTTCCAAATGAAAGGGCCAGCTATGAGCACGCTTTGCTAGACAGCTTACTCTGAGGTAGACAGTGATAAAGTGAAAACTTCAAGTCTACCTGCTTGAGTAAGTTTTATGCAGCAACAAGGGTCTGAATGCACCAGCTTCTTCATCCTTCCAGCCCAGGATTCAGAAAGAACTACACGGCTTGTAAGAGCCCACCCTGACACTGTCATAGAACTATACTATGGTCAGGGAATAAACAGGGAAATTGCACCATTTTGTTACTTTAATATATTATAAAAATTGAGACAGTACCCTCCACTGTAATGACTAAATTCAAACAGCAGCTTTCCATGCAGTGAGCTTATAAAAATCCAGAATCTGAATTTTTTTTCTCTCTACATAAACACAAGGTATTTCCTGTAACCAAAAAAAGATCAACTTAATGCCATTATGTACTTTCCTCTGAAGTGAAATCAGCACCTTAACTTTCACAGTACTAAAAGATGAAGTACGCTTTATATTGTGCATATATTAAATATACATCAGTAAATACAAAATGATGCATTCAACATTCTTGAAGCAAAATTATAAAGTTGATGATTGATTTTGACTTTTTAACATAAAGATTTCAGCAGCATCGGCATGTTTCTATGAAGCATCTTTCAGCTTAGCTTTTTGGTTTTCAAATTAAAAAAGTTATATTGAATTTTTTTTTTAAGCTCTAATGAATGTCAACTGGTTTTTTTCATAGGGAAAGCCTAGAAATCCTTAGTCAGTCAAAACCCTCATTGATTGCTTTCTCTGATGTTAAAAATTATTCATTTCTACTGTATTCCCAGAAAGGAAGATAATGTTGAAACAGGAGCAAGTATGTACTGACTAATCATGCATCTTTTTATACAGTATTTCTTTTTCTCATGCAGACTACTGCTGGAGAGTCACCCCTGGATAAAGGGAACATCACATCTTGCTACCCTTGAGTCATATTGAGCTTTCAGGTCAAGAACAGTCAAGGCCATATAGATATAAGTGATTTTTAATGAGTTCTTTACCCATAGCTTTATTAAGGCACAAATAACCATAAAATGACTCACTCTATTGAATTTGAACCCAGCATATGACTTGAGTTACTTCCAAATCCTGAATAATGGTAGGGAGACTGCACATCTTTAGCCAGGGCAGTAATCATTACCATAGTTAACTATCTTCAAGAGTCCCTGTCAAGAAATCAGTTACCATGTGTAAGAACAATTACATGCAACCTGGGAACATGCTTGCCGCTGTCAGAACCACGACAGGACGGAGTACACCACACCAGCCTTCCTCTGCCCATAAAACTCCCATGGCATTTCATTTGAACAATGGGAGTGCAATTCTCCTGGTGCCAGTAGATCATACACTGGCAAAGCTGAAGTCAGCACATTAGAAATTGTTCCTATGGGTCAGGTAAGTGGTTGTATGTCTAGCTTCCAAGTGTGGCTACTGCTGGCTGTTTCAGAGAGGTGAAAAAACCCCATGCATTATGCAGCTATGGAAAAACTTGCATACAAGGAAAATGTTTTTGCACACCTCACCAGTTAGAAACTGCATTTGCTAGGCATTTTAGCATCTTACATGGCTTCTAAAACTCTAGGTATTATTCTACATCCTTATCTCCTATATATGCTTATATCTGGCTGAATGTTTATTCCATAATTTTGTGTGACTGCTGTCCTCCTTAACCAAATCCATCCCTCAACCAAAGCCACTGATGAACAGACACCTTTTTCATCAAATAAAACCCCACAACTGCAATACCTCATTCGTTGGTTTTTGACAGGAACACACTGTCTTTTAAACAAATGTACACATAATTTCCACAGAAGCTCTGTAGGGTTACTGTTTCTTAGCTCTGTTTACTAACTTCATTTAAAATTCTGTTTCTATTCTAAATCTCTTACTTTCTGCAATATCTTCTGACAATGAGTTTCATAGGCTATGAGCAGATATCTAACAATTCCTAAAAGAAGAATTAATTTACTTTGCCTTCACTTCTGATTTCACATGGCATCATCTGAACCCAACATTGTTTTGTCCTTTTCAATTTAAAATTTCTTACAGTGTAAGTCAAGAACTTCACAGAAATACTGCAAGGAATCTATATTGCTAATGGGTCTGCTTACATCTGTGATCTCTTCTTTGCGATACATGCATAATATATATGATAATACCAAAGCCTGCTCTGCACAGTGCTTCCCCTCCCCTCCAAAATGCATACTAATTACTACAACAAAATTGAATTTTCCTGTGCATACGTTCAGGTTAACCATGCAGTTAGTAATGAATGAAGCCCTGAGTATCAGTTGTGTAACCAAGAAGGAAATACATATTTAAAATCATGAGCAGGATTTTAATTACTTTGTCTGGGAAATAATTTTGTTAATTTCTGCTTTAAGATTAAATAATTCTAAAAGATACTAAGCTGCTTTCCATGCTTAATTAGGGGCTCAACTTCACTGAAAACCTCCTGAAACACCATAACCAATGGCAGTAAAGTACTTACACTGTTTTCTGGGATATCACAGCATCTTTGACAAAAAAAAGTGGGTTTTTTACTTGAAAACATTATGGCATGCAGCAAAAATTATAGTATTCTTGTATTGCAATTTTTTTAATAGATAAATAGTCTAAATCACCACAAAAATACCTCCAGAACAGTTCACAATGTACCACAAAAACTGATGAATGTGGCAGAAACACCATTTAGGTAAGAAAATGTGTTAAGCCTGAAAGAAGAAATTTTAAATTAAGTCCTGAAATTGGAAAGTAACTGTATCAATTTTTTGAGGATGTGATTGACTAGTTTGGGGTTAATTCTCATAAAACCTTGCTGTAAAATGGGAACAGCAGAGAATTTTCTTGTCAGTGCATGAAAGAGCAATGGCAAAAAGATTAACCATCAAAAAAGCCGGTTGCAGCTGGGGGGACAAGCGAAAGAAATGAAAAGGCAGCATAAATGCAGGAGAGGGACTGTTTAGAAAATTGCTATGCAAACAGCTAAGATTGTATAGGTATTTTCCCTTATAAAACTCCATTTTTAAAGAATTTATATTACTTGACTGTTAAAACATGGTTTTAAGCAGAAACAAGGACACACTGTGCATGGGCAAATTTTAAAATTAAAAATGGCCTCCAAAATTGCTCCAGAAATTTTCTGCACACAATTGTTTCCATGTGAAAAGACCTACATTTAGTCATGAAAACAGCATACAAAAAAAGGAAAAAAAAAAAAAATTTACCAACTCAGCATTCAGCCATAGGTACTACGAACTTCGGTTGTTACTGCTGCTGATACACACACTCATACTGAAACTCCAAGTAAGAATGGTGCCAGAAAGTAAGTGCTGGTAGATTTGCCCCTGCAGTTGCATATAAATACATGGTGAGTTTGAAAATGCAGCTTTTGGAGTAAATTTTAAATCAACCAAGGGATTATTTAATACAATCTCAAATCAGAAACCATTTTATTTCCTAACATACAGTTACGTTCCTTGCCAAATATACCAAATGCAGCAGCAAAATGATGAGGCTTTAGGTTTTTAATATGTTTTTCAAATATTCATTTTTATTCCCCAAGTGATTAATGTGAACTACATCGTATCAGCTGACTACCTCTAAATTCCTCGTTTTGTCCTTACATTCCTAGCTATTCTATTTTTTTAACCAGCTAAGGGTTGAAAAGATGGAATCAATGTTACAAACCATCGTGTTCCTATTAATAAAGGGAAAAGAATTACAAAAAAATGTCATCACTTTTAAGCAAGATAAACAGTTCTCTTAATCCAAAGATTCAAGGTAATTATCTACATTTTGTTAAACCAAAAAGTCTTTTTAAAAACCAGCATGATGTTAGGAATCCATGTCAATAAATTACCAAGCAAAACGGAGTGAAGCTGCTAAACTGTTTCTGGTTTCAATGGAGAGGATGCATGCACTGAGCAGCAAGCAGTTTGCATTCTCCCAAATCCTCGGTCTCTGAGCAACACAGGTAAACAGATGAATTGGAAGTGCCAGATCAGTTACTCATCTTGCTCAGCAATGTGTCTCCAACAGTGACAGAACACAACTCTCCAGAATAAAGCGCAAGAAATCTCAATATAAGAAATGATGCCTTCCTCCAGAAACAACACCCTCCAACTGCTTAAACATACATGTTTGTGTGTGTACACACACAGAGCTAACTTGAAAAATTATTCATTTATTAGCTGTTGGTTGTAGTGTGTGCATTAATTTGAAATATTTATAGGAAGGCGGTTTCTGCAGCACCCTCCTGCTGCCTTTGGAAGAACTCCATAATAGTTTTTTTTGGAGTTTGGACACCAGTTAAGCTACTCTGCGTGCACATGGCTGGAGTGCAATCTACAGATGCAAACCTTTGTGCTCTTAATAAAGAATCAGTTTTAGTTTAGAGAGATGGAGGCCTCCTGTATTATTACCCACCATGTGGTACATGAAATAACCCTCGGTCAGGCCTGAAGGCTCGTAGCACCGCAGGCTGTAGGCACACAGATGAAAAGACAATGCTGGCCAAGGACTGATGACGATGTGGAGCTATTTGCTATCTGGAAGTGAAATAGGGCTGATCGTGACTCGCCTGGAAGCAATACCAGTGCACTGATGCCTGAGCCATTTACAAAGTTTGAAATTCACATTTTGTGAGGTGTTTTCTCCCACTGCTTTAAACTCTGTTAACTAGTCCTCATCTCTCACAACTGAGCTGACGATGCCATTGCAGCTGCCAAACCTTTCTATATGTATGTTTACTAATATGACCATTTAACTTATATTACTATACACAACTACTACAAAGTAAGAGAATCAGATGCATATGTTAAAAAATAATAATCAAGCTTTTCCCCCCGCCCAAACAGCTTAGAAAGACAGCCTAGTACTCCAGATTTGAGATCAAAACCTTCAGCCACCACATTTCTCTCCCACTAATTCTTAATATGTGATCAGTGTTATTTTTACCTCATTGTTTGCCTTTTAACTATATTCTAAGTTCACAAACTTGAGAACAAGGCTGTTTCCCATGGGACTTTTCCCCAAGACCTTCTAGTTCTAGTATTAAATCTTTAAAACATGGGATGAAACACAATATATATGGCAACATTAGAGTTCTTTTGAACTGCATCGCCACACTTTTGTTGTTGTTAATGCAATTCTCTCTCTCTGCTGTTTCAGAACAAGGTAGGAACCAAAGTGGAATGGAAAAATGCAGTCTCTTTACCTTTCCAAAATATTCCCCACGTGCCCCGTTAATGGAAAATACTTAATGAGTTCAGTATCCACCTAATTTTAGAACCTGCAATAAGATCAAATCACTAAGCAGACAGAAGGATTTCTCCTGAACAATAGTCGGACAGAACAGCAAGAACTAAACAGTTCTTAAAACTTATTTTCCTACAGCTTCCCTGCAAAGAACACCTAGAAAAGACTTCTTTCTGACACAGCCATCTAGGACTTAATGCAATGGCTGAAGAAGCTGGACTGCTTTCAGGTCTTTTCTTATGACAAAGTGTTTAAGCGTTTTGAACCGAAGTTTCACAACTGTACTTTCTAAGCTGACAACAATGGACGTATGTACAGTTAATTTAAAAATAATACAAAGAACAATATAAATTTATAGCCACAGATTAACTATCCACAAGAGGCAGGCTTGGCTGGCCTTATAGCATGTTCCCCGCTTTACACACACTGCTAGTTCTTCTCTTCCAGGAAATATTGTGGTTGGGAAGAGAATTTTGGTTCGCTGTCTTAAAACTTGTTTTTCTTGATTTGGAGATGACAATGAGGTAGAAATATTTTTTAGGAGCCTCTTACTCCTCAAAACACTGGCATACTTTTACTTCTAAAGTGCGAGTTCTGGGGTTTTTTCATGCTGTATAGTCCTCAGTCTACACCTTTTTTTTTTTAAATAATAAAGTAATTATGCTTAGAAAGCCAAATATTGTATCTTTGACTACACCAAAGTAATTATTTTCAACACAAAGGCAATGTTGTGGTTCTGGAATTGAATTTAACTCACAAATGACAGGAGCTATCTTCTGAGCCATAGTATTTTCCTAAAATACAAGTGCTGAGTCCTCACCAAGTGGGCCAATAACATAGGCCTTCTTGCTCAAAGTACATAGGTATTTCTATTGTTCAGTGGGACTACTCCCATGCATAAATGCTTACAGAATAAACTGTGCCATTTGTTTTTGAGCAACAGATAAGACGCAGCACACCCATAAACACCTGAGCTCAGCATACCAAAAAGACCTGCTAGTTCATACACTGGCCCAGAACACCACAATGTGAGCAGTGGGTTTTGTAGATATATGCAGTGAAAGCCCTCTCTTCTCAAAATTTCAACATTTAGACTGAAAAAAGCAAATCCTGCCAAATTCTGTGCTTCCCATAAGCATGCCACAGTTCTCTTAGCACGTCCCTGCTTCTGGTTGGAGCACTGGAACTAGAGGTATAGGACGCAATGTCGTTCTTAGCCCTGACTCATCGCTGTCATGTTTAGTCCTCACCTCAATGTTATAAGCTGTTGAAGTATTGAGGATATTCTTGCTCACTTGTAAAATTCTGGGTTGTGACACGATGACGTGATTTTGCAATGACACATCTCTCCTTAAAGTTCTCCCTTTCCTTAATACAAATTCAGCCCATAAGGCTACCACACCTTTATTAGCTAAGTCCATACGTATTTCCAATTAATACTAGAGTGTAAGAGTTGGGATGAATTAATCAAGATTTTACTGGTTTAATTGTACATGGATATTGCATTATCTAAGCCACTTACACTACTAAAAATAGTTTTGAAAAATTCCAGCTACATATAAATTTAAATCTGTCCATTAAATTACCACGAACGTTTAAACTTCCTCTGTAAGAAACAAACACAGCATCCCATGTTTTCAAGACAAGTACTCACCCTCAGCCTCTTGCCTTAATTACTCTTGGTATTGTTACATACTTTCTGTATCAACTATTTTTTTTCCAGTGATGTCACTGTAATTATTCCTATCCAGCCTGGATGTTTTACAGGACCTGGGGGTCCTGGCTGATGACAGGTTGGCCATGAGCCAGCAGTGTGTCCTGGTGGCTATGAGAGCCAATGGGATCCTGGGGTGCATCAGGAGGAGTGTGTCCAGCAGGTCGAAGGAGGTGATCCTCCCCCTCTACTCTGCCTTGGTCAGGCCCCACCTGGTGTATTGTGTCCAGTTCTGGGCTCCCTGGTATAAAAAAGACAGGGATCTCCTGGAGAGAGTCCAGAGGAGGCTACAAAGATGATTAAGGGCCTGGAGCATCTCCCCTATGAGGAAAGGCTGAGTGAGCTGGGACTGTTCAGCCTGGAGGAAAGAAGACTAAGGGGGGACCTTATTAATGTCTATAAATATCTTGGGTATGGGATGCAGGGGGAAATGGCCAGATTTTCAGTGCTCTGTGGAGACAGGACAAGGGGCAATGGCTTAAAGTTAGAGCATAGGAAGTTCCACACCAACATGTGGAAAAACTTTTACCCAGTGAGGGTGACAGAGCCCTGGGACAGGCTGCCCAGGGGGGTGTGGAGTCTCCTTCTCTGGTGATATTCAAGACCTGTCTGGACACCGACCTGTGCAATATCACAGAATCACAGAATCGTAGGGGTTGGAAGGGACCTAGAGAGATCATCGGGTCCAATCCCCTGCCAAAGCAGCTCCCCAGCTCATATTACATAGATAGGCGTCCATATATGAGCTGGGGAGCTGCTTTGGCAGGGGGTTGGACCCCATGAGCTCTTGAGGTCCCTTCTAACCCCTATGATTCTATGATTCTGTGATTCTATGATTTACCCAGTTAGATAGCTGTCTTAGATTTGCTTAGATTGTAATATTTTGCTCCCTGCTTTCAAGTTAGTTCCTATCCAGCCACCATGGTATTTTTCTGAGGGTAGACCACAGTCACTGCGGGTTTCTATATCCTAACGACTTCACTACATTGTAACATCAGAACAATGGTTTCTCTGCGCATGATGGCTCGCATCACCTTTTCCTTGGTAGGTCAGATAGCAATCACCATTTCAGCAGAGGCACTGTGATTGAAAACACTGGCATCATTCTTGCATCAAAGCATCTCTGCTAAGAGTCATAGCTCTATTCATTGATCAAACTGAGTGCCCTAACCAAAGTTCCAGGAAGCACTTTTACCTGGGCTTCATTTGAAGCCTGTGGGCAGTTTCATTCATTCAAAACTTCTGCCTTTTCCTGGCCCGGAGTCCTTGGGAGACATAATGAAGTTTGAAGGACTTGCTCTGAACTTGCAGTGCCAGAAAGCCTGCTCATTTTCCTGTCCTTTTCAAGAGATCAGCATCAGCTTGCCATGACGTAATGAAGGAATGGATACCTGTTTGCTTTTTTTCTGCAGCACCTAGCAAATCGTTATTATCAGTAACTGCCAATAATAATTGGCAGAAACCTCTCCTTTATGGCCTCTATTATTTGCCAAAAAAATGCCCTTTTTTGTTGTTTGAGTAAGTCTGGGTGAACAGGGCAGACCATGTTGGTAACATTTTGAAAACTATCTTTTTCATCTGAAGTGACAAAGACCTTTCCCTCAGGGCACCAGCAGAAAACAACAAAACTCCGTACCTAAGTTAATAAGCAAGAGCAAAACAACTAAAACCTTGGGATTTACCACTTTTTCCAATTGTGATTTTCCAGAGTCCCTGTTCATCAGTATTTATTATTTACCTTTTAGCTTCACAGTGTTTCCTTTTCACTTGGGACATGAGTTATTGCTTTGCAAATTGTATTTTAATATTGCTTACCTACAAATACTTTAGGTATGATCCCAGGGGCAGAGCTGCATGCATTTTAATGAACATTTGAACTTTTAAAATTCAGCAGCATTTATTTTAACCAGAACTAAAAAATAAACTTGAATTCTAAGTTTGGTGATCAATTTACATCTAGCTATACTTACAGACCGAAGTAGGGCAAGCTTCACTTCTGTGTGGAAGACTTGAATTAACCTTACATTTCATTTAAAAATGTCCCAACAATAGACCTTATATGCTTGAAAAAGCTCATCCTGACTTGCCACAAAGGCAAAATATCAGCTTTAGCTAGGGAGGAGCAAAAAAAAAAAAAAAAGTATTTAAGATACAAATATCTGCTTAGAAAATTTGGGACTGTAACACTTTTGAAGAAGCCTGGCAGACTAGTTTATAAAACTCTCTGGTTATTAGTAACACATCATGAGAGAATTAGAAAAGCTAAAGTATTCTCAGATGTTTGCAGTGATCACTCCCCAGTTGAGCATTTGGAAAATCCAATGTGTAAAATTTCCCATAAACAAAAAGATTTTTAAAATGACAGTTCTGGGATGTTCTTGGCTGAGATCACTGGACAAAAATAAGAACAGGTTTATGAACATAAATAGCTGATATGGATTGTCCTCATGAATATCTGTGCTAATAAGCTAAAGACAAAAATAAAGAAAAGTAACAAAGTAAAATTATAATGCAAAAAGTGACAGAGCTGGAAAATCTGGAGTTGGGGTTGCCTATTTTCACTCCTGTTACAACCCACTATGGTAGAACAAGTGGTATGAAACCCAACGCCAGACACTAATCCCAGAACCAAACCACAATGTGAATGCTCCCAACTAAGCAGTATAAAAATGTGTGTGAACCTCCCATCTTCTTGCATAAATGGCCTTGCTGGCCTCACCCCAAGTCTTCTGAGCAGTAGTAACTGAGTAAGTGGGTAACAGTGTGCCTTTTATGTATAGAACTGTCCCCAGTTTCTGCTAGTCACAAAAGCTGGTTGAACTTTTTTCCTTTCACAAAAATATGTACAGACAGATATTCAAATTAAAGGTATGTATGTCTATGAGATGTCACAAAGTTTCAGTGAGCAGCAGCGAGGAGTAGAAGCCAAAACTCTAGGAAAACAGAGTTTCTCGCCTTTCTGTCATGATTTGATTAGCAGCAACAGCTTCCAGGTTTGGTATCTGGCTCTATTCTCAGAAACCAAAACTGGTAGAGTGTTCAATGAATGATAATTTCATCTTTGCCAGTGAAGGAAAAAGCACAACTTCACTGAAGGGACAAAGGAGAAAAGATTGGAAAAAATAAATTCAGTGAGCATCTGTTTTTTTCCCCCAAGCATAGTAATAATTAGTCAAATCATTACTCATTCACAAGTACAATGAGATTTTGGTTAGGAAATCAATCAGGTTTTGGTTAGTCGTTCTTGATCAAAACCCCTATCCCTACCTCCTTTAAACTAGCATCCACAAACTACAAGGATTAGATTTTAAATGAGATTAGTTCAATTGCATCAGGGTGACCGCTGTCAGGTACTGGATTACCAAGACTTTCCTGCTTCATTACAAGTGTATAACGTCATCAGGTTTATAATTTATTTTTTTTTTTAAAGAAAAATATCCCTAAGTAGGCAAAACAAAATACAAAGTGAAGGTGTTTTGGACCTCTCTTTCTACCACTGCCAAGAACATTCCTTTCCTTCTGCCCATCTACTCTCTGGAGGGGGCTCCTTCCATCTGTTGGACCTCAGCTGTCAGCGTTTTCTGCATTTGAGAAAGGATACATGGCTCTGCCTGCACATGAGGCCATTTAGTTGGAAAGTATCACAAAAAAAAACCCAAACCTGTTTTATAAAAAGGTTTTTCTCTGAAGCTGAAACCAGAAAAAATTGCAAATCAGTTGCAATTACAGATAAGGCTGCAGAAGGTCAGAGCAAGGCAGCACAGGAAGCTCCTCTGCTCAGATTAATTACTGACCATGAGCCTGCTTTAAACTATTATCTTTTCTACCACTGTCTTGGGGGTTCTCCTTTACATGACAGCTTAATCTCTGGGTTCAGACATCAGAGCACTGATGAGTGCTATACAGCTGTCTTCAAATCACTCTTTCAGTGTGCTCAGCATGTGAACAGCTATTTACAAAACACACTAATATGAGTCCTGCTTGTAGCTCATCTGCTTCTCTCAGCTTTCTCTCTGGATGACCCAATGCTTAGATCACCCCTGCCAGGAATGGCCTAAGTTCACAAACAAGCATGCCACAAGGCAGGGTAGCAAGACCTACATTATTATAATGCCTGCTTAACATGCCAGCACACACAGCAAGCTTCTTCAAAGCATCTAGTCATCTGTTTTACTGAGGCAGCTACTTAACCACAGCAGCAATGAGTCCCTACCCAAAAGACTAATCCTCTGCATCATGGCAGAACCTCATACGAGACCCAGAAACAGCTGTAAAAGGGGCAAATGGGAACCAGAGCTTGTGCTCCTCCTGCCAAGAAGTAACTTGGGTGGATCAACATGCCCATCGTGCTCTTAAGTACAAATCAGCCTGTCTTTGGGATCTTTCTAGCTGAATACCATGCACAAGGAAACCAAACACAGTGTCTTAAAATAACTTATGCCAAACAAGGCCTCTGGAGTCACCTTGTCCAATCTGTGCTCAAAACTGGGATAACTAAGATTGGGTTATGGCCACCTACTAATCAGCTGCATTAGAGACCTGGACACCTGACACCACGTGTATACACACCCCTGATGGTACTTTGGATCACATCAACTACAACATCTATAACAAGCTGATCAACAGAAGGGCGGAAAAGAAGAAACTACAAAGAAGATGATTGCCTTCACAGTCAAATTCAGACCCACACTTCCTTCTAGCCACAGCAGAAATACATAATGCAGGTTCAATGACACCCATGTTATTAAAAAACACAAACACACCTCAGGAACTCAGTGAGGTATTTGTGTTATACCTTTGGCCTTGCCGGTACGTGTGTAGTCCATCTGAATTTAGCAGAAATGAAAGGCATCTGTAAATGCCACACATTTAAAAACAGCCAGATGGCATCTATTTACAGGGCTCAAAAACATGGGAGTATTTGCTATGTCACGCTCCAGGATGGGCCCAAAGCATCATATTTGGCAGAGTTTGAGTTAGCAGTTGAGGTTTTCATTTGTGCGGCTTTAGCTGAGATTTAGGAAACATCACTTCAAACGAGGGATCCCCTTTCATGAACTTTATATGTTGGTTGGAAAGGTAAGACAACAAAGGAGGAACATCTTCAGCCTCAGCTGGGAGCTGGAAAAAGTGGGTAAGAAGGGAGAGAGAAGCAGAATTTCCTACCTGCTTCCATAGCCATAGCAAAATGAGTGTTCCGCTCAGTATCATGATTCAATAACACTGTTTTCATATAGGTTAGACAAAAAAAAGATATCTGCAAGGGGTTTTTTTATCCTCTTCTCCCTAAAAAGCAATGCCACAACTCTACCAAAGATAGAACAAGGCAAATATGCTGAACATATGGATACTAAAGGAAATTATTTCTCTAGCAATGACCACATAAGAACTCTCAGAATTTCCTTCCGCTACTCATGACTTTTTAGTGGTTTGGATGACCTTGATAGGAAAAGCAAATATTAAGGATCTGATCTGAATTTTCTATGACATATACAGTAAATGCCAGACAATCCCTTCCGTTCACTATAGTGTCAATAGCACACTGCAGCAAGTACTCATTTATTCAGGCTATCTAGAGGTTGCATATATAATACTAGAGATGATGTAGGAATAGAGCAATAGTATTCTTCAATGTGCAAAAACACTGTCATCATCACAGTGCAAAATTATAAACGGCCATTAATGTTACTAGATAAACCCATGTTGAGTCCTTAGATTGCTCCTTTATCAAAATTCAGTAAGGCTTAAATTTTGAAAGCTTTTTTGCCCTGCAAGATGAAGAAATACGTATCGCAGAGGTGGTGATGGAGGGATCCAAAGATTTTTCTGATGTCTACTGTTCCTAAGCCTGCTGGTATTCACCCTGTCGGGCCTGGGGGAAGCTTCTAGCTGCTTCTAGCAGAAGCCACACACCTGCAGCTGCCCCCGTTTCTCCACCAGAACCTTGCCATGCAAAACCTCAACACCATGGATAGCCAGCTCTAAGCTTTTTCCCAGGACAGGCTAATAGCAAAGCTCTTGCAGTGCATACAGCACATGCTAAGGGTCTCTGACACCTGACAAGCAGCAAAGTGGTAAAATCAGTATAGAAAGATATTCTTCAGTTGGAAACAGACGTACAAATATCCTTGAGTGACATCCCATTTCAGGAGGGCTCACAGGCCTGGGATGATAAAAAAATTAGGTATGTTTCTACTAGATGTGTAGAATTTGCCAAATGTCACCTTACTCTCAATCCACAGGCTGATACTTCCTGCACTAGTCCCAAGGAATGAGCATATCAATGGGAAAAGAAGTCTTTACCCTCTTTTAGCCAAGAATGTTTTCAGTGAGTTGCTACACATCTGGCTGGACCACTCCAGCAACTGCACAACTAAAATCTTGCCCCATCTGCAGTCTGCACAAGCCAGTTTCCAGCCTTTGGGCCCTGTCTGTGTTTTATCGGGCAGGACTGTGAACTCCAGCAGGTTACAAGGGGTCCCCCTATGCTGACATTTGCTCCCATGCAAGTGACTCAAACTCGGTATTTGACATCTTACCCTTTCCTGGTCTTCCATAAAACACTTTCAGCTCCATTACCACTGTAAACCCCACCTCTGCTTAATACAATACCAATATTCAGGTATTCTCACTTCACACAAGATAACCTCAAGCTACAGGTTTCATTAAAAAATAATCTTCCTGTCCATAAAATACAGGTACTTTTGTTTAGCAAAAATAACAACCTTCATTTGTTTCTTTCTGTATGTTTGCTTTTTTTTTTTTACAAAAATACCCAACATTGTGAGCTCCAGGGAACCTGATTATTTGTGCAGATCTGATTCCTTGTTACCATTTAACGTGGTAACATCCCTGACCTTTTTGTCTCACATCAGCTAATGCAATGCTTTTAATAACAATGATAATTTGGTGTCAGAGAAGAACAAAAGTATTTTCTGAAGAAGATTCTCCCTCCTTGTATCTATATTTACTGTGCATTGTGTGAACATTTTCTCCCTATGTAATAGAGAGCCAGAAAATCATCTGTCAGGGGATGATGGATGATGAAGTCTGCTACTTAGGCCTCAGGGCCTGGCCCCGCTGCTATACTTGACTTAGCCTTCAGTACGCACTAAGTGCTCTGTCAGATTCATGCCAAGGGAAAAGCATATGCCTGTAACTCCCAAAAGTGTGGGAACCAGAATAAACAGAGACATTTTTAACGTTACCACACGTTTTAAATCTGCTGTGTCACTTTCCTGTAAGCATTGTCCCTGTTTTTGTAATCCATACAGTCATTGTGGGTTTGTGGCTCTGTCCATCACTGCTGTTCTTTGTTGTATGCTAACCAAGAAAACAAACGAAAAATAAAAGGAATGCACAGAATACATGACCATTTGGCTGACTACCACACTCTGTTAGCAAAGCAGAGATGAGTTCCTGGGGTTTTCTTCTCTCCCTTGCCCTGGACGACACTTTTGTTGGGTTGCTGCAACAAGGCTTTTCTCACCTCACACAGCTTCATTAATTCAGGGTCTTTTTAGAATCCCCTCGGGTGCTGTATCACCACACATAGATACGTTACCACAGGGCTATAGTTAAAAGCCGTCTTCCACTATTCTTTCCACCCCAAAAATTCCATCAATCATTGAATTATGCTGCTTGGCTTCGATGGACAACAGCAGGACTTGCAAAATCTCACGCATTTCCATTATGAGGCCCAGGTCCCACAGGTCCAAGGTAAAATGATGGTTTAAAATTTATGCCAATCATAAGCATGGTTTTCTAATGCATATTTTTATTTCATGTTGCCTAACTACCAGTTATAAGCAGGCTTTTAAAACAATTTTCTCAAAAGAGAACAGGTCAAATGCAGCCATGATGGAATTTCCTTCTTCAGAAATTCCTCAGCGATTAATATCGCTGTCTCTCCTTCTCTTTCATCACCGCCTTCTTAAGATAAAATATTTATATCACAGCAAGTATTAAAAGGTTTGATTCCTTGTTTAGGAGAGGCTAAGAAGAAATGCCATAAAAATTAATAGGAGTTCAAATTACACAAAACAGTATTGAGAGGGATCCCACCCCAGTGCAGGTACTGTCTTTATCCATGGAGATCAGTATACAAGTCTCGTGAAAAACTTTCTAGATTAGATGTCCCTTCAATTCAAAAGGGCTATTTCCCCAGCCCTGATTTACCACTACATAACTTCCAAGGAAGAGGATTACCAGCATTTTACTCCTTCCTTACACCATCTCAGAACTAGCAGACCCTAAAAACCACCTACTTATATCGGTTTTGATCAGCCACATTAACCCTTACAGGCATCAGCAGGGTTCCTGCAGCACCAAAAGGGCACACAGCAAGACAAGTACCAGAAGCCATCGGAAAGAGGGATATTTCTAGGCTAGAGTCGCTGTCCCAACTCATGCAAATTCACAATTTCTTTGGCTTTGACAAAAATATTTATCAGAGTATGATGCCCAGTCCTGAAAACAGCTTCCCCACGTCATATAAGGATCGCCATTCGCAACCTCCGCACCGAAAACTGAGCTCATTTCAGGTTAATAGATGAGGATCCACTCCTCCACGGTGTTACCAGGGATTTCTATCCTACACCACGCATTAATACAAGACGATATCCAAAGGTCCATTCATCTTGCTTTATAGATGGGTTTAGCTGACAGCTAGGAGCCTGACTTTCTTCTGTATCAATGCATCCATTCCAGCACCACTCCAGGCTTCCCTACAAAATATGCCCGTCATTCAACAGCTGCAGAACAGTTTAAATGCTCTTATCTACTCACGTGAAATCCCCCAGGGCAAACTGTTCCCCGAGATGATCTTTACCCTTCTCTTGAATCTAATGCACTGAGACCTCAAAAGGCATTATGGCCAGAGACCGGTGTGACTACAGCAATAATTACCAGTTCAGCAAATAAGCTTCTCACTGCAAGTGCTGCGAGGGCTATATACGCGCCAAGAAGAACCTAGAATCATCGTGTCAGCAATTCTCAAAGACTATTTTAAATGCTATCAAGTTTAATAAAACTTTTACAACAGAGTACAGAGTGTACTTTGTGTTCCTTTGAAATTGATGGAACAAGCCAATTTTTCCAGGTTTGTAGGCATAACATTTATTAAATTATAATAAGAAAATAACTATTTAAAACCATGAAATGAAAGACTATAATATACATTTAAAGGTCAACAACTTATTATATTTTATCTAAGAAATACTGGGAGACAAAGGAGCTCTGGCACCATACATGTACAGCTGCACGCTCTCGCTATTCCCCACTCTGACTTGGACAAGGTACTACACACTGTTACAGGATGGCCCTGACTCACCTGAGCCTCTTACGGAGCTGCCTTCACCTATTAAGATGGTGACTTACACCTTTTAAATAATTTCCAATATATGTATTACATATAGATGGAGCTTTTGTAGCTGCAATAGCAAGGTCAGACTGAAATACAGTGATTTCATTCCATCTCTGCCCTATATTTCATTACAACTTTCATTAAATCAGTTTTACCACCTCCACCTCAACTTCTTTTTGGCAAATATAAAAGGTTAATACGTCCTTTTCAAGTGAAGAGAGGTTGTCATAACTAACAGTGCCAAACAGAAACAACAGAGATAATCAATTAAGAAAAGCCAATTAAAAAATATTCAGATGGAGTGGAAACTTCTTCACTGAGAGACTGGAAAAAGATGGGATACAGGTTTTGGCTTTTAAAAGCATTTTAAAGTTGCACCATTAGAACATTTTTATTTCTTCCTAATATGTTTAAATTCAAACTTGGACTACAAAGAAAATAACAAATACTGCTGGGTGGTTTGTTTGGTTTTTTTCCCAAGTACTATTTCAGTGGGCCTTATTCCATATTCTAGTCTCCACTTAAACTGAGCAAGTACTTCAAAGGATTTAAGCAGGACTTTGTGTTTTAACACTTAGACCAGTATCTTCCTGGATCCACACGCATCACAACATAAACACACAGACAAGAGCAGCAACATCAAGCCTATTTTGTCAGCATCTTTCATTTGTTAACAACTGCAACCTTCTTTCCAAATTCATGATACGAAGTGCAATACTGTAGCATACAACCTGCCTAAGTTTCATATACCTCAGAAATCACAGAAGTACTAGATTGGAAAAGACCTTTGAGATCATCGAGTCCATCCGTACCTGTCCTCTACTAAACCACATCATTAAGTACTTCAACCACTCGTCTTTTAAATACATCCAGGGATGGTGACTCAACCACCTCCCTGGGCAGCCTGTTCCAATGCCCAACAGCCATTCTGGTGAAGAATTGTTTCCTAATGTCTAATCTAAACCTGCCCTGGAGCAGCTTGAGTCTATTCCCCTCATCCTAGGACGTGTTACTTAGGCAAAGAGCCCAACACCCATCTCTTTACAACCTCCTTTCAGGTAGTTGTAGGCAGCGATAAGGTCCCCCCTCAGCCTCCTCTTCTCTATGCTAAACAACCCCAGCTCCCTCCTCACAAGACTTGCTCTCCAGCCCCTTACCCAGCCTGGTTGCACTTCTCTGGACATGCTCCAGAACCTCGGTGTCTTTCTTGTAGTGAGGGGCCCAAAACTGAGCACAGTAGTCTTCATTAATGCTTCATTCTAACCTGTGGATGTGTGTGTGTATGTATATATATGGCATATGGAGCCTGATCTAAGCCCACTGACATCTACGGAACGTTTCAAGAGAAAGTAATTTGGATGGGTAAGGGAAACCTTATACCTTTAGGCTACTAATCAGCCTCTGAGCATTAAATTTAGCTGGCTTAAACGACATATGAAAAATATGGAGAGGCATTCTTGCAGTATTCATCAAATATGTAAAATACAACATTGAAACACTGTCACAACACACAAATCCAGGTGTTCAATGATGGATGTTGTAAAACTGGCACAAGTTTGAAAAGCACAGCTGTGATTAGGATATAATTATCTTATGCAAGAAATCCATTTCAGAGCTACAATTCTTTGCTGCTAGTGACAGGAACAGATTTTTATTATTTTCCACTCACCTTAATTCTGCAAAGTCTGTGCAGCTACAAAAGGGTGATTTGGATCCTAGTCTGGCTCTGAGTTCTAAACAAATATTTTTGTAAGTGATTGAATAACAGCGATTTCTTGTGAAGAACCTAGCTTTAATTTTGGATCTCAGATTGATGGAAAGGGGCTGGCAGCAAACACACCTCCTATTTATTACCAGATACATATAGCATGAAAGTAATTGGAAGAAACAGGGACACCACAGCTATTTGTAAGTTACACAGCTGATCTGTGTTGAGATTTTATATCTCAAGCATGTCATCGCATCAGAAAGACACCATAGTATCAGAAAATAATTCTACTCGTGTATGAATTCAACAAAACTTGGATGCCCAGGTTACCTGCAGAACTAGCTCATGTATTATATTCATGTTCCATAGCAGCACACATGTATTCCATATGTATACTTAGATTTTCAGATCACAGCCTGTTACCATTTGAATACAACTGCAAAATTGCACAAGAGCCGTTTTGTCAAAATTGGCTCAAGGGAAGCAGGGATGTGGCTATGGATATATAAATCTCCTTCCACCAGAAGGAGAATTTTCTTTTGACACAGAAGGGGGGGCGGTGAGGGGGGAAGAAAAAAGAGAAAGAAAAAAATAACCACCAAAACCCAGCTCTGTCCTGTGCAAAGAATCATTCCTGAGCAAAACACGCTCAATATAATTAAAACACTCAAACTTGAAAAGATTTGTTAGTACAGTGACTTAACATTTTTAAAAAACACACTCTAATTTTTTCTCCTTTCTAAATATTGAATGCAAAAAGTGAAATAAATATGATCCAAAAATATTTCAGGATTTAAATATCATAACCTCTCTATGGGCTTTATCATTTGCAAAGCCTAGAAATTCATATTAGAATCTGTTTCTGAAAAAAATAGTGCCTATTTTTAAACAGCTTTTTAATATTTCATATGTTTAATTTAAAGAATGCAGGTCTGCAGACAAGATGAGTTTTCTAGTATCTTAGTCATAAAATTAGATTACTGCTATGTATTCACAAAATGGTTTAATAGTATTCATAAATTAAAATAACAAGCCTAATAGTTTACATTGTTCTAAAAGAATACTAAAGGTGAGTAAAAATAAAATATTCCATCTGTCTGTTTCAATTAAAATCTGCTACATCATATTAAAAAAATATTTGGAATTAATATAGTGGAATATATCTGCCAAAAAACCCCTTTGCTCTGATTGACTAAAACTGATTCAGCTCTGCCGGGGGCTCTGGCCACAAGAGAAAAGCTGCACTGGATTACACAGCACTATTGAGACATCTTCTTTAAATAGGTATTTTAAAAAGTCATGATCCCCTTTTCCACTAGACGTTCTCTGTAAACATTTGGGAAATGAATCACTCAGCAGCCATGGAATATAAGAAGAAAAAAGCACTCCTAACTTGGAAAAAAAATAGCTGTATTTCTTGAAGGAGCCTCGATGGCTTTCTGTAATATGAAAGCACAGCTTAAAAGATATGTTAGATCCATGGAGATCTATTGCATAAGGATGAAATTCACCCTCAGTGTGAAAAAATCAGCACAAGATTTGCCCAGTGATTAGCCATGATTAAGTGGTATTTTACAGATTTAGGTAGGACATAACTGAGTAATGGATATTATACTGGCCCTCCTCTAACAGCATTAATGTTACCATGTAGAGCTAACTCAGGATATCAACACCTGACTTACACTTCCTGAATTAGTCAAAGAGAGACTATCTAGACTGCAAAATAACCCTTTCTAAACCCACTTTATCACTTTGCTCTCTCATTAATGGTACTTCCCGAACTGTATTCTGCAATTCTTTTAATGAGCTAAAGTCTCTGTAACTGGCTTTTCCATCAATTGTGGGAGCCTAGTGTACAGAGAAAATGGACTGGAACACTCTAGGAGCAACAGTACTGAGGCAGGCTCCCTTCTGCCCACAAGTACCCCATGTTTTAGCCAGTAAATTACACCAACAAAATATGTAACCTACAAACTGGAAGAGGCTTCCCAGGGAGGAGTTGATGCCCCAAGGCTGTCGGTGTCCATGAGGCATTTGGACACTGTCCTTAACAACATATTTTAGCTTGTGGTCAGCTCTGGACTGCTCAGGCACTCAGACTAGATGACTGTTTAGGCCCCTTACAACTCCCTCTATTCCAGTCTAAACCTTCCCTTGCCCACTTCTTTAACAACCCCTAGCCAAAAGGTACAAGCACACTGGAGTCGAGGATTTGCATGAACATTTCAGGGAGAATGCTTGCAAAGTTATGTGAATTACAACAAGTTGTAAGTGGAGGTGGCTATGATGCAGTTTGGGGGGTAAGGTGGTTTGTAAGTGACTCAAATCACCAAAAGCCAAGTCTTCCTGCAGTCATAGAATCATAGGGGGTGGAGGGGTCCTCGAGAAATCATCAGGTCCAACCCCCCTGCCAAAGCAGCTCCCTAGCTCATATTACACAGACAGGCGTCCAGACAGGTCTTGAATATCTCCAGAGAAGGAGACTCCACCACCTCCCTGGGCAGCCTGTCCCAGGGCTCTGTCACCCTCACTGTGAAAAAGTTCTTCCGCAAAGTACTTTGTTTTTAATGGTGTTGAGCAGCATTCAAAGAGCTGGGGGTGAAGGTAGGGCCTGAGTCTTGGTGTGCATGGGGAAAGTCAGGGAGCTCTTGTGTTTGGGGTCTTTGCAGCAGAGTAATAAGTACCTGTGCTAGTAGCACATACTGGATATTAATCCATGTCAGACACTAGATCATCAGTCTGTGGTGTGTTACTGTATATTCCTGTCTCCATGCTTCTCTCGGGGTTGCTGAATCTGGCAGCTCCGTGGAGGCAAATCTGCTGCAGCCCAGTGCCTGGGTCCAAGCAGGAGGGAAGCTGAGTGCCTGCTCCAAGCAGGGATGTATACACTAGCACACAGAAACAGGCACCCTCATATACACATGGCTGGTTGCACAGATCAACAGGCAGAAACACTCTGCACTTGACAGCAGCCTCATCCTGTCCCCCTCTGTGGTCGGGATGAAGGTGATCGGCAGTTCTGTCTGTACTGATGTAGCCGTGAGGGCATCGCTCAAAGACTGCCATTCTACACGAACTGCAGTGGTCCCCAGGCTCTGCTCATTTCACTAAACTCGTGTGGCAATGAGGAGATGAAACATGGAAGCCCTTCAAGAAGAAAAATCCTCACTTTCTAAACTCCACAGTTAAAGCAGAGTTCAGCAGAGTAGGGATATATTGCACATAGGAGCAACCTGGATTGGTTTATTAACTGGGAAATTTCTGTTCTCGAAAGGTGAATAGAAATCTCAAGCCAAAAAAATCTCCAATCAAGTTTTAATGTTTCTGTACCTTCCACTCACTCTCACTGGGACAATTAGAGGAAAACATGCACTTTGTTTGAGAGTGTTCCTTATCCTCTCCCCTTTCTTTCTTTCCTGCTAGCAGGATAGAGAGGAGGCAGCAGAAACGCAAACTAATTATGGTAAAGATTATTTCCCTGAGATTTTTCAAGCCTCATTAAAAAAACTCAATTCTCATCAATTTTATAATCCAGTAACACTTGTTTTGAGACTCTGTCTCTTCCCCAAAACAGAAAGAGTGCCAGTAAACTGGGTTCAAACTCTATTAATCAAAACAACTTTGAGTTCAGCAATTATTAAACCCAGTTAATAAATGTGGAATCAGCGACATATACAAAAAATGATGTAATTCGTTTGACATGCCTAGTGGTGCAGTGCATTAATTAGGGGCCTGACAAGTTTATGGGAAATATTATCTAAACATAGGAAAGCTCAATAAGGAAACATTTATACAGACAATATGGAACTCACAGCCTGAAATAGGAACAGGGATTGTTGCGTGAACAATTTAGAGCATGACTCAGTAGCTGTAAAACTATCTGGGAATATTTAAGTTAAAAATTATTTCTATCTATAGAACATATGAGGGTTGGGGGTAGATTTCTATATTCACTCTAAATTGGACAGGAAATTATTCCTTGTGTGCAATGCTGGTTTTGCAGATAGTTCTCATACCTCTGGTTTTGAATGTGAAGACACGCAGGTCATTTTTGGTAGGTGTTGCCTCTCTTCCCTCACCCCTGCTTCCCCCCTTCTCCTCCTGTGTGGGTACAGTAAAGTTTGAGTACTACTCAGAATCTGAAACTAAAACTTCAAGCCATGTTCAGACAAAGAAAAAAAAAAAAGGAGGGGGGGTGGAGAGGAGGGGAGGACAAGGAACATGAATTATGATGAAGAATGAGTTGACTTCAGCAAAGTTCTCCCCATAGCAGGAGACTGGTAAGTGTTGGGAAAACAAATTTTCCTAATTATTGACACTTGTGCTGGAGCAAATCTAAGCCAAACCATTAAGTTGCTCAGCCTCTAAAAAATTATTGAAATGGATTTAACAATCTAGCTGTGTTTTTTTCTTTTGGAAATAAAGGTGAGGTGGAAAATGGAGATTATGCCTGGATGTTCCACCAAAACCAAGCTTTTATTTTTAATTGTTGGGTTGCAGAAGAGGAAAGAGGAGATTAAAAAATGCCACTGAAGTATTTCTGTGGTGAAGAAAACTTAGATTGAATACATTGTTTTGCAATTAAAACATCTGAGGCATTTCTTCATTATCCTCATAAGAACATGGAGAAAATGTTCAAGGGTGGGATTCTCAGAAACTGTGATTTCCAATAAAACACCATGCACGTAATCAGCATGCCAACTTCAAGGAGAAAAAGGCAATAGTAAAGTTGCATTACATGAAAAAGTCAACTTTCTCCAAAAGATACAAAATAAGACAAGTAACTTCCAAACCAAAAGAGAAAAGCTTTCTAGTCACTAAAAGTGAAATTAGTCATTTCTGAGGAGCAAAAAAACTCCAACCAAATATTTCCCACTATCATCCTTCTTAATTGGGATAAAACCAGTTTAGTTTAACTGTGCTGACCTAATATTCCTCTTTCATACCATGTTGTGCCTTTATGGCTACATCTTGTTCCAATTTTGGTTTCATCCATTCCCGCTTCCCAACGACCATAACTTTCATACAGGCTTGCCATACACCAGATCCCATCTGTCTGTGACCTTGAATAAACAAGGGGCCTTTGATGTTCTTATGCACTTCAAACCACTTTGTCATTTCCAGTGATATATGAGCCACACTGCAGTGACACACAGTCATTACTGGTTTGTGGAAGTGCCTTCCTGCTTCTTCTCTTGATGTAAGTTTACCATAGAACAAATTTACTGTAATCTTTGTGTTAACTTGTGCTTCCCTGCGGAGTGAGAAGGAGGTCAGCAAAACAGCAACGGGAGGCTGGAAATAGAAATCCTGCACATACAGCACCACGACAGCCAAAAACAAGGGTCTGTTTCTAGCAGAAGTAAGCAAACCCTGTCCAACAAACCAATTTGATGATCAGAAGAAGCAGCTCTTGAAAACAACTATTATGAGGAATTTGTTAACTGATGGACAGATTTACACACCCTACACAACAGCTTTCTTGTGGTGGTGTGTGTTCATCCTATTACATTTCAAGGCTGCTGTTCAAGGCTGTTGGGTTTTGGCACTGTCAAAATGAAACAGAGATTATGTGGTATCATACGTGAGGCAGCTGAACCAAAGGATTCCTGGTCTAACATGTTTGCCTTCCCCTTCTGGATAGAGTGCTAAACCCAATGGAACAGGGGAGGTGAGTGGGCCTGTACAGTGTGGGACAGGGTGTTTTCGCTCTCACCCCAATATCTCAGCAATGCTGCTTACACTTCAGAAGACTAATGTCTGGATGTTTCTGCCCCTTCCAAATGCAGGAAAGAGTTCATCTTTTCCTCCAAGACAAAAAGAAAAATGCAAAGCAAAACCCTACAGCAATTATTTTTTAATGTAAATGCATGTTTATTTCATGCCCTCAAGCCTTTTAGTCCTGGTTGTTTGTGACAAACATTCCACAATAGACTCTTTAAAGTCTGGCATATGTGCCAGTGCTAAAACACATACAGCAGAAGACATAAGACAATTAAAATGAAAGACGACAACAACATGCTGCTAATGGTTTTAAATTATTACATTGTAGAATACTTACTGGTACATCATGGAAGAGCTATCCCCACAGCTCTGCACAAACCTGTGCTCCATCAATAAACTAATCTTTATCATGTAATACATTGGTTTTCTGTTACAATGATGTCTGTGTTATACACTCCAGCATCCTGTAACTATGGATAAAGGAATGGCACAGCTATAAACCAATTAGCTCAGGTCTCTGCTTCAATAGAAGACAGATGTTCATGGTCCACATCCTCAGTCAATATCCACCGAGCAGGCCCCATTGATTGACTTCTGAGTTTGAGCTGTACTCCATAACTGCAACAAGATGACCTGCAAGCACCAAGGTGCCCAGACTGCAGGCACCTGAAGTAACTTACAGAACAACCCATTTTTAGGAGCAATCTGACTGCAATAGCATTTGAGATGCACTGTGAATTAGCTCACAGAGGACCCTGGAGGCTGCAAGCTGCAGTCACCAGTGTGCAAGCTGGCTTTCAGTGCTGGCTTGGTTATTTTTACCACAACAGTTCAGTTTTCTGTGCAGTCCCAGTCCAACTGAGCAGCCTGAATAGACAATACTTTGAAAATGGGATTTGGGCACCTGAATGATGTAGGTATCTTTTGCAAAAACTTACCTATGCAAACAAATGGACAAGAATAACCAAAGGCATTTTTCTAACTCAGCAAGGAATAACAGTGGGTTGCGATTAACTTGTCTCTACAGCATAAAATACAGAGAGGTTTCAATGTCTGTTCTTTCTTCTTTTTGAGTTTGTTGGGGTTTTCAGGTGAAGTAAGGAAAGGCAACACAGGGACATTCCATAATAACCTATTGCCAAGTAACTAAGGGCTTCTCTGGGATGCAAGGAGCTCTCTGTCTCCTCCACTCCAGACAAACACCCTCATCACTCATGTTACTACCTGTTACAGGGTAGCTCACTGCCCTTCATACACATGGCAAAACTAACGCTTCCAAATAAACATTTCTGAAAGTCAGATCTCTGCAATGTGGAGCTGTACCTGGATTTAATAGAAATCACTTATGAAAAGCTTAATTTTTGAAAGATAAGTGGGGAACTACACCCACTACTTTGAGAGCTGACTACCAAGAACTCCGTTTTTTCTGGTTCTTCCCTTACACAGTATCTGTGCCTTATAAATATTTCAGAAAGAGTTTTCAATGCAATTTTAAAAATAAAGATATTACATTCAAGAAGGACCAAGCAGAAAAAGAGTCTTAAAGTTGTCCCTTTATGTTACTGTCACAGCTAGCTGCAGCAGTGTATTTTCCCCCCATCCAGCTCATATTTACATAACAATAACTAAGCGTTGGAACCATAAAGACACTCCAAGCAGCTCAGAGAAGTTTTTATAGGGTAAGAGTTTTAGAGCTACATGGAAAGATTTCCACACAAAGTGAAAGTTTTTAATATAGCTTCTACCCATCCTTCCTTTCCCCTCCTCCCTGACTTAATTATTTTTTTAACCAAAATGAAAACACACACACTTGTCTTCAGGTTATTGCCATGAAAGGAAGACGTTTTAAATCCCATGAAAGGGACAAGACTCTATGAAGCTTAACTGCTCTAAATTGTTGAAGTATTAGAGACTTGAAATTCTTAAGCAGTCACGAAACATTTGTAAGGAATATTAGTTCAGTTTTCATGGAGAAGAAATATTTCTTTCAATGTCCTGTTGGTAGCTGGTATCACGGCAGACGGGTTTGTTGAAGAGTATGTGGGAAATCTGCAGAGAGACCATGCTGGGCTTCTACATGAAGCAAGTGCCACAGCCACTGGCCCGTCCTTCCTTCTCCAGAGCTCAGTAAGAAGTTACAACCCATTCTTTTGTTGACAACTGACAAACTTTTCCCTGTCAAAGCTCACTGTACACAGGCTGAAACCCAGCTGGGAACCCAAGCAGCTACAACACTCATTGTTTTCTTTAAAACTGATCACGCGCAGGAGCACTCGCTGCCTGCAGTTTCTTGAATGGTGTCTCCTCTCCCTCCTAAAAGTCATGTTTAAGCCTATAAACCAGATTAGAAAGTGAACAATAATCTCTAAATATAGCTCTACTGAACACGATGAGAAAGCTGATGAATTGCCTCAACAACCAGCCTTGGGACAAAGGACTCTCACTGAAAGGAAAAAAACACAAAACCAGTCTCACCAATGCCTTCCAGTCCCTAATCCAATTCCACACAGCAACAAGGTATTTGCATGGAAGACACAGCAGGCTACACCTTGCCCTCCACTACTAGCTGGAGCTGGATTACATCGGCAACATGACAAAGCACCTGCTCCTTCCCCTCCCTGTACAGAAACGGGTGTGCAAATACGGATGCGAACCTGGAAGAAAGCTGTAAAGCATTTAAGCAGCATCTGCCGAGGCAGCTTTCTCACTGAAGCACCTCCAGAAGGGTCGCTTGGGCCCCCACAACTTCAACCGCCTGACTCTGCCATCCCACGAGATGCTGCTGCTGATGTGGCTGTGTCACAGCACCAGCACAAGCGCGGGAGCTCCCTTGCAGAGGGCTGAGAAACCCACAGATACCAAAGCCCATACCCTGTGTCTGAGCACAGGGGAGCCTGTAGAGACAGCAGAGAATTTCAAAACTGGGGGTTTGTTCCCAGTAGAATCTCAAGGCAGCTTTGTCACAAAGCAGAATTCATTTGAGAAGCAGAGACAAGAAGTAGTAGAGGACATACAAATCCACCAACAATAAGTAGAAAGATTCTTCAACATCCAAACTTTCATTTATAGGATTGTTTTCTCTCTGCACCTTTCTCCGGATTTGTGGATCACTTTTTGTGGTGAATAATACCAAGGTGTGAAGTTTTAATCCAAAACCATTGTCACTGATAAGCCAAGAGATAATACCAGTACTGTTTTATAGAACTCAGACTTCAGCAAAAGTTATTCAACATCTACCCTTGACCTGATTTTATTATGTGAGAGGAAAAATTACTGAAATCCTCTTCTGGCTGAAATATCTTTAAGTTGCTGTAGCTGCTAAAAACAGTTTGGCAGTCCAGCAGAAAAAGCATCTTCTTTATTCTGCAGTTGGTGAAGATAGAGGTATTGTTGGGTTTATGTGCTTTCTAAGAAACATTTGCATGAAGGGGGCATGGCCAGTCCAAAAAACCCATTCTGAGCAAGCTAGCTACCGCTGCTCTGTTAAAGCACAACGCCTCAAACTAGTAACAACCAAAGACAAGAGGAAAAAATATTAGTATATTCCTCTCACAGAAATATACTAACAGTATATATATAATGATAATGTAAAGTCAGAGCTATTCTGCTCTCCCGCAGAGTCTCTTTCCCCTTGTCGTCTTCTTGTAAGACGGACTTACAAACACCACAACCCTCAGGCAGCATTACCTAGGCCTTGAGTGAGCACTGTGCTATCCTCCCTGCTGTGGGGTAATCCAGTGGGCAGCTAAAACACCCCCACAGCTGTCCTGCCACGGTGGGATAGGGCAGAGAATAATTTTTTAAAAAGTAAAACTCATGGGTTAAGAACAGTTTAATGTGACAGACAAGGGAGAGAATAATAGTAATAGTTTAAAAAAAATACAGTAAACAAGTGATGAACAGCACAATTGCTCACCACCCACAGACCAGCTTCTCATGTATGCCCACCCTCCTCACTGGCAGGAGGTACAAGAAGCTGAGAAGCCTTTGACCGCATGGTTAAATCCAGCCAGATACACATGCTCTGCAGAGCCAGCCTGGGGGCTGAAAAAGTCCCAACATCTATGAAAATTATTTGGAAGAAATGTATTAAAAACCCCACCATCCCATTAATGCTTTTAAAGGGGGATACATGTAAAGCATCACAGGTGAAATGTTTATATAACAAGCAAAGACCAAACTAGGGTAAAGCATGTTTCAGGCAAACCAGAAATCCAGTGCTCAGAAGAATAAACATTCATAAACTCTGCAATCTAATTTTATACAGCAACAAAAACATGCAATAAATTTCAGAATCCTATTGATCCTAATACCATTGGCATGGCCCCAGCAATTGATTTAGTCATTTGATCAGCTGGAGAAAGGGATGGGGAATATAATATTTTAGTGGACTTCATAAATCCAGAGCCTCAGCTTTCAAGTCCAACCAATAATACAATAAAACATAGAGATCATAAATGGAACAACTAAAGTTTTGTAATTACAACATGGTTTATAATGTAATAATTTAGCAAGTGGCAAGCATGTTTGATTTACAGGAGATGCAGAATAGTGTGTTGTTTCTCATCAGAACTGCAGCAATATATTTTCTAGATAAACACTCAGAACAATTACGTTCTGCACCTCGCACTCTCCAAGTGGCGATTGCTTGCCTGGCATTGTCCACATGCAAGGGGCTGTTTTAGAAGTGAAACAGTCCCATTTCCCATCTTCCCTCTACAGAGCTTTGAACCCAGTGTTTGAGTGCATTCCACTTACAGAATAAAAGGGGTTTTTTATAATAGTGGGATCACTAAGTACTTATAATAGTCACAATATTTAGCATTGCCTGGTTGGCCTAAGAAGGATTAGAAATTACAGTAGCATCACTCAGTGGTTGTCTTGACAGCCTGTCTACTGGTGTGTGTCTGCAAGAGAATAACATTCCCTGTTACAGCTGTGTAGAATCTACCTCCTTACAGGACATTTCTGATGCTTGTCTCTCCGCCTCAGACAGGGCATCAGGTGCTGCAGTGAACAGCCCCCCAGTTGTGCTCTCCCTCAGTCCTGCAGCGCTCAGGCAAGGCACTGATGCTGCACACATCCCCCTTTCCCCAGGCTAGGGTTCAGTCCTGCTCTTCTGGAAGATGAGGGATGTGCTGAGCAAACTTTCCTACCTGAAAAGGCCCCTGGGGCATCACAGCCCCTTAGAGCAGCCTGCAGCCATACAGCACCACAGCAACTAAACTCTCCAGTAGCACTTCAAGAAGCTAGTAACGCATGCCCCTGCATTTTAATTGTTATTATATTTTCTTTAATCACAATGTGTTGAGGGTATTTTTCAGAGGTACCAGCAGATCACCTAAAAGATACCTCAGAGGACACCAGGCAAAGGATGCTCCTGCTCAGTTTGAGACCTACACTTCAGCTACACTCCCAGAAACACTGTGAGCTGCAAACCTGCCCGAGGAGCCCATGTGTCTGCCTCAGCCACAGGGACAGTGAGGTCAGAGCACTCTCCAATTTAGTGATAATTCTGAGCACAGAGGCTTCAATTTGTTAAAGGTCAGACTTTTAAAACAATGCACTGAGAACAAAGATGCTTGCGTGCCACTCAGTAAGGCTGGAAAGCCAGTCAGCAAACACCATGACTTTCAGGAGACAGCTACAACTCACTCAGGTTTCGTATCACAGACTTGTGGGCAGAGAAAACACATTCAGCTTGCTGGTAGCTGGGGAGGAGTTATGTCTGACCACTGATGTCTAGTTCACCTCGGAAAACACATCTGTGCCGAGAGAAAAGAAACCTTCATTCTCTTGGTAACAACACATCCATTTTCATAAGTTCATTTCAAACTTCAGAAAAACCCCAAACCAAAGAGCAACAAACCAAAGCACCAGCCCCAAAGAATCAGTATCACCGTGAAAACCCACAGCTGTCCCAGGCCCCCTGACAGCTTACAAGACCCCAAACTCCCTCACTGAAGCCCAATATCTAAACCCATCTAAAATTCAAACCCAGGCAGTGGTGCAGTGCTCCAGGGAAGGTGCTTTTACCCAGCACAGATCCACCTTCTTGTTCAAGAGCAAGAGCATGATTCGAGACACTGAGGTTTGCACTCGAACGGCAGCGAGTACTGGCGCAACAGCAATAATTCTGTGAGTTGCCTCTCTCCCATTAGATACATCTGTAGGATGCTAAGAAAACTTTCCCACTTTCTACTCTATGGACTGTCCGTGCATTTTGCCCAAAAGATCAAGCTTCAGACATATTTTCAGAGGAGACTTAGACAGTAGAGGATGCACCTAACACCCTTCTCACTCCTTCAGTGCAGACCCTCTTCAGCAAACAGAAGCTGATGATGTACAAAGGAGAGCTACAGTGCTGGGACAGTATTGAAGAAGCGTCCTAATCCCAGGGCCTCATGGGTCTCAAAATTTTTTAACTTCCAAATGTATACTGGCTTTTTAAACAGAAAGTTGTGTATTTTACAGTCCTCTGTGGAAAATCCACAGGAACAATTCCCACACAAGGAAAGTAGCCGGTGCCATGAGCTGCTCTGGCAGCACAGGAAATTTTGGAAGGGACTCCCCAAATCTGGCCTGATGTCTATCCACAGTTCAGGAGAGCACCATGTGAAGTACCTGCCTGTGAGGGACAGGTCTCACTCCTCTGAATGAAAGGCAGTTGCTCCTGAACCGTTCCGCCTAATGATGGAGGCTGATGTCACCGCAGGCCCACATGAAACGGCAGCCTGACAAATGCCGTCAGAGACACGACTTACTTTCCATTAGCTGCTACTTCTAAAGGTGGGCTCCCCCCTTCTTAATCTTAATTTCTAAGCATCTCAAAAAAAAAATAGCAAGCTCCTCTTGAGTTTCATCAGAAATGACTTGGATGATCTTCTGTTAAAAGAATGACTTTTATCCTCATTCAAATACATATTGTATTGGCTTAGAAACATCAAAGAGGCAATGTCTTTACATATTCTATTTCTAAGAAAAGAAAAGGAGTTCTCTCTTTATTAACATTGGTAATGTTGAATCTTATAATGAAAAATGCACAAAAGCAATATTTTTGATGAATAGGTAATAGAACAGCATCGAATAAGAGAGCATTAATATATTTTTTCCCAAAGACTCACTCAGATCATGCATCAGGAGGGTTTAGAACTGAGACGAAGCCACAAGCAAAATGAGGTCGGTGGTCTTCCGCCTCCCCTCTCACAGCCCAATATTTTTATTGACCTTGAAAAACCGCCGCGCAGTTCAAGCACAGCTATCAACATCTGATTGTCACAGCCCACAGAGAACACAGCAGGAGTGCTTTCTCTCAGGCCAGAAGTGCTTTGCAGGAGACAGATAATGCCGTCTGACCACACCAATGTGCAAACATTACCTAAGGCAATTATTTGAATTACGAGTGGCACAAACGTAGCAGCATATTACAAGTAACATTTCTGTACCCATGAATATTTTTAGAGTTTTTATGACACCGACAAGTGACCTGCAGAAAAGTCTGTGACATTTTCTGGTAGAGGGTGGGCATGTATCCTTTCTGCCTCTGCTATGTGTAGCACAATAGAGCCTTTGTGGTGTTCCCCAGAAAAACCCATTTATGCACTTGGAACTTTGAACATTCCTTTCCCTCTTTGTCATCTTTTACCATTGTCTTTGAAGCACTCTGATACTACAGATATCAACGGCCATAGAAGCAGTTAGATTGGAAAACAAAAAAAGGAGAAACAAAAAAATTTAAAAATAAAGCAGGCATGACATTCCCCTAGCATTTTTCATTAATGATAGTCAATACAAATAAAAGAAATAAATCTAACATTAATATGAAAAAAGAATTGTCTTGGTTGAATTGGAGATTGCCATTGAGGTGTGCAAAAGGGATGTCATAAGAAAATACACTCTACTAGGTTCAAACAACATATTTTGGGACCTGTGTCACATCTGAATAATACCTTCATATGCACGTACAAAGATGTTATATTAGTCTTTAAAACATCTTTATTAGGCTTTGGAATTTCAAAAATCCCAATAACTATCCATTTCAAAAAAATCAAGAAGATTCTACAGTGATCCCTTCACAGCATTTTCTTGGCTTATCTGGTTTTATATAAAACAGAATTTGTGTTTGGGAATTATGTACTTTGCAGGAATAAACATGTTCCTTCCTAATTCTACCCCTTTTCCTTTATTTATTTTATAATAAAGAAATGTTTCATAATAAGAATATCTTGAGAGATGAAGACATGCAGGGATCAGAGATCATATGAAAGAACAAGTATCTATGCGAACGTGGCAGATGAAGGGCAAGGATGTATTAAAAGGGGAAAAAAAAAAATCAGTGTGGAAGAAAAAGCAGAGAAGCATCAGTATCTCTTTGAGAGGCACTGATGAGAGACTGCACCCTCACTGTATTCACCCTCATGAATCTCTTGCTCTCCCGCACAAATGCATTTTCCAGAGGAGGGTTTAATCTACATCTCTATTCAAGATCCAGTTGTCGGCTCATTTGTCAGCTTCTCCCCCCATCATTTCTGTGCCTGTAGTATTGCAAGCTACAGCCACAGACGCGACCCATCTGAACACACCAGACAGTTTCTCACTCCAGTCAGATTTCAAATCCTCTGCAAAAGCAATGCTACCATGCTCATTACCCTAACTTACATAAAATTTACCTATCCTCCTCTTCGTTTTTTCTCCTATATGTCTCTTCTCATCTACATTGAGTACTCCACTCACAGCAAGGACTTTTTGTTTTCAATGCTCAGAGCTTGGCTCATACAGGGACCTACCATAGATAAATAATAAGACAACAATGTAATCTGCACTCAATCACTGTGATCTATGGAATTGCAACGTCTTGTTTGAAGTGCGGTATTACATTTGGAAACAGCAAACAAGCAGCTAATTATTTTTCCTGTTTGTATCTGTCACTCTTTCCTATGGGTTGAGCCACTGTCTCAGCCTGCTGGCTTGGAGCTTCACAGAAACAAGAGACCAACAGGGTTGAACTATGTGAGGGAAAACAAAGAAACAGTAAATCTGCATGTCTACAACTTCTGATGTGGTGACTGGGGACACGGATGTCATACTAAGTTACATAGGGAAACACTGGCATTTTGGTGATTATGGAGTTCAAAAGATGTCCACAGTCAAGCAAGCTGGAATTAACAAATGGAATACAAACTGCACAGAGATATGTGAGATGAGAGGAAAGAGCACTGGGATTAGGAGCCAACTCGCAGCTTCAGTAGGCTCACAGGGTTTGTAACAGCTACTGTAATTTCTGCATGAGAATAAACACTTCAGAGACGGGGAGAGGAAAGCAGAGAAAAGAACTAACAATGAAAAGAAAGGAAGGCAGCAATCATTCCCTCTGCTTTTAAAATATAAACCATTAGCAGGAAAAAGTTTCTAAAGTTACTTTCAAAACCAAGAGTTGTAACAGTTCCCTGTGCTGTCATGAACAACCAAAGATTTTGTCTTAAAAGGGACTAGGAGAGACTTTTCTTAACAATTATTCAAAACTGCTCTTACCGTACAATAAAAGTTAAGAAAATAGAATTTGCACGAGATTTTACAGAGCTGTGAAAAATTAAACTGTATGGGAAATAGCCAAAAGAAATGTTCCTTATATTTGCGTGCACATTCCAAAATGCAGCGCACACTGTGACAGCTGATGAGTTTGTGTGCAGCAACAAAGAAGTTTGGGAAGTGAAGTCAGGCCTCTCCCGAGGCTGGAAAAGGCTATATTTTGCTCCAACGTGCATCCTTTTGGTTTCAACAGCTTTGGAATTCCACACCAACGTTAGTGTATGGACCTCAAGATGTACATTGAGACTAAAACACACAGGTCCAAGAATAATGAGCACACTGCAGAGTCACATAAGGACAGTATTTGTCAGAGGTGGGAGGGTTTGCTTAGTCAAGCGAAGCACCAACACCCAAGCTTTGGGGCCACAGGAGGAAAGGACTGCAGTCTGCCATCACTGCCCTCCATGCCTCGCTGTCACCACCCCAAAGAGCGAGCTGGCACACTCTGTGCTCACTCTTCCTGCTGCTCCCTGCACGTAGGCATTTCAGCCGAGCCGATGGGATTCGAGTGAACCAAATCCCACCACTTTGCTAAATCCCTACCCATTTGTCTAGCATTTAAGAATTAAACTCCTGGAAATATAATTAAATCTAATATAGATTTTAGGTGTTCATTGGCAGATGTCCTCTCCTCCTGCTCCACTCCTGCCGTGAACAGGCACACAGCAACTCTTAAAAGCATTTGCCTTCACAGCCTTGCTTTCTAGGGACATTCGGGCACACCTTCCCTCACAAAGAGGAGGAGAAGCTGCAGAACTGGCTCGAAGTCGTGCAAGCAGCCTGCTGCAAGGCCGGGGCTTGCTGGCTGCTCATATGAGCCTGGAGCAAGAAGCACGTTTGCTGCTCCTCTGGTTCTGTACTGAGCCACGACAGATGCACTGCACAAGGCTAGGACAAGGCAGCACAGATACTCATTAGAGACTTTTGCTTAAACATCTGTCTCAAATTAATAGATAATTTTGTTTTCTTTTTAAAAACATAGGACAGAAGATGCACAAGCCATAAGCCCTACCCAAGTGAAAGACACAGCCCTGTTTAATTATTATACAGCCACAAAGGAATAATTCCTGAAATCCATTAGCTGAAGAGAAAATGCTATAGCCACAAGAGCTACAGCATTATGTGAACTCTCAATTGACAACACCAACGGTGCTGACATAGAAATAACACACAGCTTATAACAACAAGGAATGAGGCAAACAAATGATGCAACCACACAGAGCAGAGGGAAGGAGAGGGGCTCATTTACAAGAACATTCAAGATGAACAGGACAAATGCCTGTTCCCATCTCCTCTTTAGCACACCATCCCTTTTGTGGTGTTAGAGAGAGATGAGGCAGCCTTTGGGGAGAGGGCTGGCCCACTGTTGTGGCCCTGCAGGACCAACCTGTCCAACTGATCTTTGCTGCAACGAGAGGCAAAATATCAGGGATGGCTCAAACATCAGAAATGGGTTCTCACTGTGCTGCCAGGAAGAATGGGGATGCAACACTCTACAGAGAGGAAAGCAACACGATCCCCCAGGACTGAGGGTAAACTCTGTGTTAGCAGACTTCAGCTGTGGGTTTGGGGTCTGAAACCACAGGATAGCAATAGTTGCTAGATAAGCAGCAAAGTTCCTGAGGCAGGCATAACCAGCCTTACCACCCACCCTCACCCTGTCCTAGTGAAACTTTCAAAGATGAAAAGTAGTGAAAAATTCAAAGATAAACCTTTGGGTCTTCCCAAACTTCTCTGCAGTAACTACCTTCACATGACTATGAATATCATTGTTGTTACGAATACAAAGCTGGAAACAAAGTTAGAAACTGATTTGTGCTTTAGCTATACTCACTGGTGACAAAGCTACAGATTTCTGTTGTGGAGAGACTTCAGTAAGGGTTGTTTTCAAGTTCTTTCTTCAAACTCTCAGCACTTCCACCTAGTCAGAGCTCTTTCCCCAAAGATGACTCTACAACAGCAGCACTATAAATTAGTGGTCACTTCTGACAAGAGAGGACAGAAATGTTTAGGACTCTCACTCCGCTTACACTTTACAGACAAAACATATAACACCAAGATGGGAAGATGATGACTGCACTGAATAAAGGCTGCAGTAAATTCCACTGCTAATCCAGACAGCTGCATATTGCACAGCTTGAGCGCAGGAATTCAGCCGCCATTTCTGTCACTCACTCAAGTGCTTTGCTGTAGTTTTTCTGTATTTCAGCAGCATCTAGAAACACCAGATGTGGTTTAAATCCCATGAGATTACCCAGAACACAGACTCTTTGAAGACGACCAGTTGCTTTCTCTCAGCAGCCCAGGTTTGGGTGACACGCAGTGTGTCACACCCTCTGCTGTGCCTCAGAGGCTCACTGCTCCAAAACATGCCTCTTGGTTTTGTTTATGTTTGGTTGTTGGTTTTGGGTTGTTTTTTTTTTAAACAGAAGGAAAACTAAACCACTGTACAGAGTTTTCCAAGATCCAGCAGAAACAGACCCCCGCTGTCCTGAGGCTGAAGCCACTGCTTAACCGCACCACAGGTCACCTAACCCTCCTCCAGTTACAGCGTGGTCTGCTGGTGGAGATCAGCAGCGTACAAGACCAAGCAATGGCGCCCATCTCTCCAGAGCACCAATAGCCCAGTTCAGCGGGCACTGTGCATCCCAGCCCTGGCACTCCTGCACACAGGAGAGGCCTTGCTTGGAGCAGTAGGTGCTTGCAGTCATGGTGCAGCATCACCCTGCCCCTCCAGCTACCAGCCACGCTCAGCTGGGTGCTGGGCTCACTCAGGACAAGGGCTGGGCACCCCAGCCAGCGCAGTCACCATCTGCACAGCCTCAGACATGTGTGTTTCTGTGGGAATGACTAGGAACTGCAGGGACAGAAGGGGGTAGCACTGTTATCACAGATTTACAAAGCTAGAAAACCCCACACACAAATACCAGGACTGTATTTTAAGTATTGCCTTGTATATCAATTTTTTTGTTGAGTTGCTAGACCTCATTCATAGTGGGTTCATACCGCACCTGACATATAGTAAGGGGTAAACCCCCAAGTGTCACCGTTAATCCAACACCTGTGTGACAGTCATACAGAACAGCACAAAATAAGGACACCCTGTATGAAATCTCATGTTCTTGCTAATCCATCCCATTACTGAAAAATAATATGTTACCTCACATGGATACCAGAAAACACAAAACCACTGTGTTCGGAAAGATTGTCTGTGGTACCTTTAAAGTTTGTACTTTAAACCAATATGGAGGTAGGCTGAGGTTTGCACTGTTGGGATGATCCCTGGGCAAATAAAGATGGCTCTTCAGACATTTCAGTGTAACTCGGTCTGGCCTGGAAAGTTCAAAGCTGCATCCTGGCTGCCATCCAGCTACACACACAGAGGATACTCAATTTGGGTAGGTGCAGAGAACTATGATGATTAAATCAAAGACATCTTGAGATGGCTGGAGAAAATGATGGGGCTTACACTTTACAAGGAAAAGTCCTTTCTTGGAACATTTCAGCCTGGTGAGCTCAGTGTCGAGCAATGACTTCCCTGTGCCTCTGCCATTCCCCCTCCGAGTCCCACTTCTGAACGTCTCCCATCTGCTGCTATCGCTGCAACACTCAGGGGCTGTGAGTTTGGCTCAGATTTGTTAACTGAAACACAGTGCTGCCATGACCAAATCCAATTAATAAGAATTTCTGGCTCCTTAACTGGTTTTAGAAGCTAGAAATTTTACTTCTAGTGATGAAAATGAAAAAAAAAATTGACTCCCACATTTGGGATCTTAAGAAAAAGATCTTCTTCATAAGAATTGCACAAGACCATCCTGATTTGTCCCCAAGGACTTTCTGGTCTCTGAGCTTAGTGCCCTCCTATCTGAGGTTCTTTTGCCTGTCCCTATTACAAGGGCAGAACACAACACATTTCTGTATTGCGAGAGCATCATTAATATTTGTACTTCCACAATTCGTCATGTACAAGGGGAAAACTCAGTGTCATATTAAGTTATGGCACTTTAATAACTACTTGCCACAGCCAGCAAAAGATTACTGGAAAGAAATTACTTCAGGACACCAAAAAAATGTCTTGCTTTTGCTCTGATAATTTTTCAGCTTGCCTTCTTTGTATAGGGGAGTAGAAGTACCGTCTGGGTATGCAAACATGGAGCCCAAATTCATCTGTTTATGTACATCCCGGTTCTCAGATGTGCAGGGTGCAAACATGCATAATACATATGGGTCAAGTTTGATTGCTTAGGAAGGAGGCAATAATGCTGGACTAATTATTTTCCTGACCTGATGGGTAATATTTTATTTAACTCCACACTAGGGAAGCTAAACTAGCTGGCGGGAAAGAGAAATGTACTCTCAAAGGGATAATGCAAGTTTATGCAGCACCTTTGATTTTGCATACACTCGATGATTGAGATAATTTCCAAATATTATTTATTCATTATGTTTTTATTTGGGCTCCAAATGAAAAGGTTCCATTTTCCTATTCCCCTCCCCATGCCTAATATTTGTTACAGTTGCATTTTTCAAACCATTTACTGTCTGGAGGGTAAGTAGAATGACACTGCTCATAATGTGCAAATAAATGTGAAATAAGCTAGTCAGCTCAAGTGGAATGAATTACTGTCACTGGTAAAATAAGGCAAGAGGGAATGGCTGCCTTGGGAGCTAAAAAAGACTCTAGCAGGTACTGCTATTGAGCGACTGGAATAACACTTACTATGATTTATCAAAGACCACTTGAAAGCACTTCTGAGGCATTAAATAGGCATGAAAAGAGGCTTTAGTGGCAACGGGACCATGCCAGAACTGAGTGATTAGGAGACTCAAAAGCTTGACCCTAACATGCAGCCAAACAACAAGGGATGCCAAAAAGAAAGCGTGGAGTACAGTCACTTTTGAAGAGAAGGGATGACCACAGGGCTCTTGGGTCCCCGTTATGGAGCACTGACACCATGACTGTGGAGAAAGGAGAAAAACCCAGCCCACAGTTCCTACCACAGCCATGCAGGAGACCAACAGCAAACAGCTCTGTGTAGGCATAGTCACATCAATGAAAAATATACATAAGATTTTCAGTTGGAACATGACTGTGGTTTGACAAAAGAATTTGCTGCACCCAGAGTTTTCACTGCTGATCAGCAACAGCAGCAAGGCCTCTGTGGCAGGGCCTGGAGCAGTGGCACCAGGTAACTCTGCTGCAGCGCCTGCTGGCCTCTGCCCAGCTGATGTCAGGTTGCAACGTTGTTCTATAGAAGCGGACATTGTGCTTCCTGATCTCACCTGTCCAGCCACTGCTTAGTCTGCCGAGAGCATGTTTTGATGTTGGGTGAGCTTACAGAGATGTAAGCTCCATCTGCTGCTACAGCCCACCACGTGCTGTAGATCCCGGTGCCTGCATCGCACAAAAACAGAGGCAGGAGGACATAGCAGCTCACTGACCTTGCTGCCAGGAAAGAGCATTCCCCTCCACCTCAGCTGATCATGAGGTGCTGGTCCCAACTGGCAGGAGTGTTTCCCAGGAAGGGAACACTCCAGTCCGTCAGGGACACAGAAAGGACTTCCCTGCTTAACACAGGGCAGCCACTCAAGTCATCATGACTGCTCAGATCTTGCAGTGCCTGGTCTCTCCGCCCTTACCTCACTAGAGGGTTCATTCTCACCCATCTAGCATTGCACTTCAGTATTACTTTCTTCATAAGAAAACAAGTCATTAAGCAAGCTACCCAAGTGAAGAGTTTAGGAAGAAAACCTGGGTGTGGGCTGGCACACGGCAGCTCCCAATTCCCTGTCTTGTCTTCCGAACAGTTACCTAGAGACTGCTGGGGGTGTGGGGGGACTGGCAATGGAGAACTGTGAAGTGTATTGAGGAGTACTTTTTTTTTTCCTTCCCCTTTTTAGATTGCCTAATAAACTACATTTCACCATCCAACTTTATGGTTTCATGGAAGAAAAAATAGACATCTACCTACTTCTCAGCAAAGATTTAATAGCAGTGAGCTGTAAAGTGATCTCACATTACTAAGACTTCATTATTTTCACAAAATATACTACTGTCATTTACTTGCACATTATGAAGTATTATCATAAAACAAGTCTCTTAAAGTCATTACTATGAATTAGTGAAGTTCTACTGTCTGTCCAAAGACAATTGTTGCTATTCTGGGTCTTTTAAAGACCTAAACCCTGTCATTGTGCCTGAAGCCAAGCAATGCTTGAAAAATACATCAAACAAGTGCTGATATTGCGATGCACAAGCCCCGTAGCATTTCCTTACATTCCCAGGAAGCTCTCACTCTGAGAGGCATCAGTTTTAATACCATAATAATGGCACTGAAGATACATCACACTTTTATCTGTACATAGTCCTAAATAGTGCAGAAAAAAATAAGAGGCCACCCCTCCTCTGCTGGTACAACGAAATAACCACTTTCCTGCTATTTTAGCAGGAGATTCTCTATGTCATTCTCCTACCCAGAAACTAGCTGTCTGAAGACAAACCAGTCAGCAACACAAGCCATGAAATGTCCCAAACATCACAGATGTGCTGTGAGGTCCCATCAGCATGGAAAGAGGCAATGTAAGTGGGAAGCAAGAGATGCACCAGAATTTTGCTACTCTGATGTGATCTGCTCTAAGAACTCATTCCCCTAAATGTCCAGCTTTAGAAGCATGAACCAGCAGTTCAGTAGTGTAGGCAGGCTTTGTTTCTTTGGATGACTTCCCAGGAAGCTCTACCTCAGAAAACTCATGTGTCCACACAATGGCACATGCACAGACAGAGCACAGTGAAGTCACAGAAGAAGGACCCAATTCTCCTGGAAAAGCAGACGAACCTTGAAAACCCTTGTATAATTCCAGTAGACCTCAGACAGCACTGCTGTATTTTCTACACTTTTTTAAAATAATTACAAATATTTCCAGTGTGGCAATAAACAAGCCATCCCGGACTAGAGTCCTCCTCCTATAGCATTAGTAGGACTCCCAGAGCTTTGAAAAGTGACCACTGTTACCAAAACCATGCCACGCAGGTTGCCAGCTCCTCATGGGCCACGTTCCCCGGGAACATCCTGGAAGTCCCCTGTGCTGTTGTGAGGCTGCAGAGGGGTTTCTCTGGAGCAGGAGTGGTACCACAGAGCTGTCCATGGGATCATTCTCTCCATGCACTCTGCTTAAAGAAAGAAAACTTCTCCTTCAACACTTCTTTTCCTGGCATCTGCTTTCTAACCACGACACGGCTCACAGGCTGCACCGGGGCTGCTGGACACCATAACTCCTCTAAACCACTCCATGCCTGCCTGACAGAAACCTCCAAGCGTCAGAGTATTTCTCCAATGACAAGTGTGCTTTTTAAAGGTAATTACATTGCTCCTTGAGAGGTTAACCAAAATAGGTAAATTAGTTGTATCTGCAGCTGATGGTGACAGGTAGGAAGAGCTTCACAACAAGCACGGCTTTAGTTACAACATCTCTGGAAAAGTCCTTGGGGATTCAGAACAATGAAACTGTAATTTAGCCAGTCAGTCAAAAAAGAGCCATAAACAGATTCACAGAGACACTTCTGTACACGCAGCTCCTTGTATATTTTATGAGGGAAGCACTATCTGCCTTCCCTCTCCTTCCCCCCTTTTCCCTACGCATCAGGCTCACAAACAAAACAATGCAAGCGCTAAGAGAGAGAAAGCAAAGAGAGACTTCATCTTCATGGCATTGCTCAGATCTTATAATAAATATAATCCTCCATGCAATTATTTATTTTCAAAGAAAATCCCTGTTTTCAAAAACACCAAAAATACCATCAGTTGTTCTACTTCTATAACAGAAGGTTCAACTAACAGAACTAAAGGAAAGATACAAAGTCTTTGAACACAGCACTTTGGTTCCCTTGCTATAATTTCATTTGATAACACAGGAGCTGGTTTATGTAACACGAGGCATTGTTTGTATGCAACTGCATTTTTTATGTTACAGCAAATATTTCTCTCCTTCCCTCATCTTTCAAAAGGCAAAACTCATACACAGCTTTTGGAGGACTTGCTGGATAAGGTTTAGCCAAGAGATACACACATGAAATCTTCACCCACAGACTCCGGCAGAGGTTTACTTGAATACTGGCTTAGTTGAGTAGCAATAGCAATTCAAATGGGTCTGAACTGGTGAGACAAACTTGAAATGATTTTCTGCAACCCCCTGTAATTAGATCACCAACAGCTGTTTAGCCTCGCTGACCCTTAGCCGAAATAATAATGATTTCAACTGCAAAGGCTGCAGTCCCAGAAGCAATATGACAAAAGCACATCATCAAGCACCAGCATCAGGGAATTAAGCATTACTTGACTATTATTCTGAATCCTCTCTTGACAAGGCTGAATGATAAAAAAAATAGTTTGGTGCCAACCATAGAAAATTTTGGTCAGGGACAAAAGAATACACTGTGTGACCAAAGTGGGGCACGCGCACGTGTGTGTGTGTGTTTCCCTGAACATACTTCCTATTCTGAGCCATCATACTGCCATGCATCTGAGGTACAGGCTGTCACCATGGAAAAATCAGCATGAAATGAAATCCACAACTGAGAAACACAGTCCAAGTTTAAGTAAATATCCCGTCTTTCCTCCCCCTCGTCAGAAATTACAATGTACAAGTTTTAACGCAATCTGAAAACAAACAAGCCTTGAATGAGCACTTGAAAGAAAACCAGAAGGAAAAGCAGACTCTCAGACCTGATGCAAAAGGTGCCGTTGCCCCTCTCTCTCTCCAAGGCTGCTTAGAGGCATCATAAGGGCTGTTTGCAAACAGGGCTGAACCAGGCCCAACCCAAGTCAACACTGTAACGTCTAATAAAACTGGAATTAGACCTGACTAGACTGTAATCCTTTGGAAAGCTTAAGCCCAACTCCTGGATCTTGTTGAGAAAGGAAATCTATGCTGCTGACATGGTGGTCTAACATGGAAGAAGCATGGTGGAAGAAAACTAGCTATGATTCAAAGTCATGATTCCCCCCCCCCGCAAAGATGTGAGCTTCATTCAGCCCAAATTCATGAATCATTGATGGAATGATCAAAATGTTTTGCTTATTGCACTTGCTTAATCTTTTTCTGAATTTCCCATTCACCAAACTTTCCTCACTCTGCTTACAGAACAGTGTGTACTCCGTGAAGTTCCTTCCAAAGGAAAAAAGCCCCACCACAAAACCCCCCAACAAATTCTTTTTATTAAGCTCATAAATCATCTATGGTCAAAGAGATATTTGTATTTGGTTTTGACAGTCAATAGTATCTCTTCTGGGAACTCTGAAGGACCAAACACAAGCTCTTCCTTCACAACAGGAGCTAAAATCCCCCTTTCTGTTTGTTACACATTTCAGATTGAGCAACTGGAATACCTTCCTTAGTCACACTTCATAGAAACTCGTGTAATATTTGAGTAGGAAGAAAAATATCTGTGTAGAGAAGACAATGCACAAGTGTGTCTAATGCAGACCACTGCCCATCACAGCTTTCTGCTTCCAGCCAGCGCTCATGGACCATTAAATGACCCAGACACGTGGCAAAGCCAACCCAGCCTAGGACCCCTATCTGCAGACTGCCCAGATGCAATGTGAGAATCTGTATGCCACCGTTAAGAAGATTTTAATGGGCTTTGGAGACATGTGATACTATTTATCATCAGCCCTCCTAGACAGTTGTTTGCATACTCCTCCCTGATGCAGCTTCCCTTGAAGAGAGTTGCTACACAATCATTACAAATTGATTGCAAAAGAGCTAACAATCATGATTAAATCATTAAATTCTTGTCTACGCTTCAGAGAGCGGAGAGAAAATTAACTTCCCACCAACCTAATTTTTTCCTGAACATGAAATAATGATTTTCTGCCCGTCTAATTACAAAGCCAACATCTGATCAAGCCGGCATCCAGAGGGGATTATCACATGCACAAGTATTAGAACTCATTACAAGCTTGAGTGCAAAATTATTACATCTTGTAATTGGATGGTGAGATTTATATACAGATCGGCCCGGTTTCTGTAAGATTGTAATTACAAGCTTCGTTGGTTAGCTACTTATCACTCAGCACAGAAGAGAGGAAAATAAGCAACAGAAAAAGCATTTCATTAACCCATAACCCTATCAAGGGAGAACCACTGTAACATCCATGTCTGCATTAGGGAGAACAGCTAAATTCACAGATGAAACAATTTATTATACTCTTTGCAAATGGGATTTCATTTTGTTTAACCCCTAATGAACTATTTTGGTAAACTGTATAAGCAAACCATCCATTTTATAGACAACTAGGTTCAATATAGTAATTATAAGGGGTAACTGACTGAAATAAATACTCATCTGCTTAGGGGCAAGGTTATTTGATATACAATTGCACATAGATCTGAGCATTCACAATAGGCAGAGTAAATAGGGAGCTCGCCTTGGCTCGTTACGGAGACTGGAAACTCCCTTGAATACAATCAGAACTGGGAGAGCATAAGAAATCCTCATGGTGAGAGTAAGACATACAGGCACAAATTACCAAAAAGCTGAGATCGTCAGGGTCTGCAAGGGCAGCCTGTGTTCGGAGAACAATTAGAAACACAGAAACATCCTGCACTGCACTGCTGGGCATGTCAAGGTGCAGATACATACAAGCACTGGCAAGGGAGAGGCACAGGGGGGACAGATGTACAACCTCCATTCAATCATATTTTAAAATCCCGTTTTCAGGTGTTTTAGCAGAAAAAGCAAATTGAAAAGTTAACACCAATGTTACAGACACATTTGTGCCCACACTCAGTTCCACCTTCACTTTGCAGCTCTGATGGCAGGATGTCAATAGATACGTTATCACTGACTTAAATTCCTACTTTGAATCAGCCCTGACCTCTTCGGGTGTTTATTAAGGCAGCCTGACCTTAAACTGAGATTATTGTAGAACTCATCACATGCTGGTGGGGTTTGTTTTGGTTTTAAATCAATATTCCTTACCTAACTGATAACTGTAAATCCAAACACTCATCCTTTTACACACCTAGAGCCAGAAAAAAACATGGCATTCTGCACAGAAGTCATTATGGCAAAGTGGAGATCTCCCTTTTCTTTTCTGATACCCAGTAAAAAGTTTCAGTAAGGCAAAACTATTCCCATTCCGTTGAACTATAAGCTAGTTATTTCACTGGTATCAAGTGAAGAAACCAAAGCTGGAACTTGAATTCAAAAATCCAAACAAAGCCACAAGCAAGCCACCACTAAAAAAAAAATAAATAAATGCTTAGATGATGTAACTAATGGGAAAATGGGAAGAGATCCTGGGTATGAAGAAATGCTCTGCATAGTACCTCACACTTTCCACCACCCATCCAAACGCAGCGCAGTAAGGCTGTGTTGTAAACAGAGGTATGCTTGCATTACAATGCAGAAATGCAGAGTGATTCAAAAGGCACAGGTTTTTAAATGGTTAATGGAATATTTCCCAACTCAGTTCAGTTTTGGAAAGAAACGTTAATTTCAAAGATCATTTTTATCACAAACCTAATTACAGTGGATTTTTATCTCATGTCAGCTGTTAAACTTTCATTGATTTCAGCAGTGCAGGGTAAACCCGCAAGCAGCCTATCAAGATTAGCTGCAGAGAGGGATGATTCCACACTATTATTCCTAGTAGTAGCACCCAAAGATTCCAGCTGGGCTCCTTACTGTTCTGGACACCCATCACACACAGATAACAGAAAATATCTTCTCCAGAGGTCTTGCAGTCGGAGGGAACTGATATAGAAGAGAATGAGAGTGAACGGCTACCCTGAGGGGTTCCCAGCACTATAATTCTTCTTAACACAAGCTGTTTGCCTGACAGATCCTTTCTTTGTTATTACCCTCAGCCTGTATATTAAATATTTCTACGTCCCTCTAAACTCTACTTGCCTTTTCTGTACTCTTATTCTCTCCCATTGACCCCAAAGTTGAAGAGAGACACACAAAAGAGAGGAGGACCCGAGCACTTTTCAATAGCGAATGCAAAGCCAAAAATCTATTTTGGTTATGCCTGTACCCCAAGGAAAAACTAAATGGTTTATAGGGAACAAAGATGTAGGAATACATAGGTGGGTAGTATAGTCACCGAGTGCTGTGGGAGGTAAATCATCACATAACTGGCTGAAGGAAATACTGTGAATTCAAAATATTTCAGTAGAAATGAAGTCTACCAACCACAGCAAGTCAGGCGGCGTGACTGGAGACAGCAGCAGCTTGGGCCACAAGTGCAGAACCCAACTTTTCAGGGAAGAAAAGGATTCTGAATCATAATGAAGTAAATAATTAATTTTGCAGTAATAATTTACCCTCAGAAAAGTCTGGTCTACCTTCTGGGCCAAAAGGAGATACAATAGCAGATGTCCACCTTGCATGGGCAGCTTCTGCAGGAGGAAGAAAACCAGGCAAAACGTACCGGGTTTGGGGTGTAAAGCACCTCGCCCTGGCTCTGCTGCCTCTGAAGGGCAGCTCCTGTGCCAACCCATCCAGTGCCCAGCAGGTCCAGCGTGCCAGTGGCATCAGCAACATTAACGCAGCGTAACAAGCCTGAACATCTCCCCCTGGTTCTGCTGCTTCCACCTGAGCAGCATGAAGCTCCTGTGGTTAAGGCCCCAGCAGAGGGATACACCACAAGCAGCATCCAGCAGCACCAGCCCAACACTGCAAGCTCATCATGGGGCCAGGGGAATTCCAAAAACTTCGTATAAATAGAGGATACAAAGTTTTATGCTTACCAGCTCTTACAGGCAGAAATGCCAGCACATAGAAACTGTCACAGAGTATCAGAAAATAAACAGACTAGCTTCAGGAACAGGGAAAATAAAGAGAATATATTACCTTAGGGTAATATTAAATGATGGTAGTATGCAAAAAAAGAAGGAATTATAATTCAGGTCTTTTCTATATACCCAGCAACAGACATTTCCATACAGCCACACTTCACAGTGGTGGAGAACAATGAAAAAATCCCAATTTGTAAAGCTTCCTCCCACACTCTTCCTCACTCTGGTGCGAAGGCTGCAATTGGCATTCAGGCAATGGAGCTGCACACGTGTAAAAGGAGCGTGAGCAAAGACAGCATCCTGTGTATTTATTCTGCAGCCCAAATAAATACTTGCAATACTGTCTGTTTTCTCTTTTTGATTGGCAGATAATGCATTATTTATTAATTTGCACTAAGGTCACGTCCTAGCCCAAATGATTTTTTTCCCCCCTATTTATTGTTCTTTATTATTCGTACCATAGTAGCACTCAGTGGTTCCAGCTATTGCCTGGATCCTGTTCTGTAAGAGCTGGACCAAAAGGTCGGGATGCATGTTACCTGGGTAGGAGGTAGAAATGCCTAAAGCTTTCCAAGTGTGGGCCCTGTGAGCTTTTTCTGTTTGATAGATCCATTTTCCCTACAGAAGATGGAAAAACAGAGATGAGAATGGGAAAATGGAGTGGTTGTGAAAGGAGTCCAAGAAACCACGGGTTTCACTAAGTGGGAAAGAACCAGTCCATTTGCATATTACAGTTTCCATACAACTATGTCTGCAGCGCACCTTGCCCAGCAGACCCTGCCACGTGAACACACAGGAGCCTGCACAGCAGCATCTCTTTCCACAGAATGACACATTTCACAGCTGCATCGTAACAATCATGAACGTGGCACCTTGACTTTAAACTGAGCAGATTGATACCCCCCAGAACTCAGTGATTTTCACTAAAGAAATGAAAACAGACAAATAGAGACACAAAAGTACTCTCTACTGGGAAAGATGCTAAGTCTAAAGAAAAGCATCAAGGTAATTATCATTAGCATTTCTCATTGTCCACAACAGCAGACTGGGCAAGGCAGCAAGAAGAGTCTGTCACAGCTTTTGAGGAATCTTTAGTACCATCTGATTGATACTTTCAAATTTTAGGAATGGGAAGGAGTGAAAGCCATGTTTGTTTTAATGGCTCTGGCACAGCAGCCTATGTGAAACTTCTTGTCAATCTTAGTTTTCAACCCAACTCCACGCAGGGCTGGCAGAACAGAGACCAGCAACTCCCTGCATTTACCTCCTCCCACACTCTCAGAGCTTTTGTAAAATCCTGAGTCAATACTCAGCTTCTGTCTTGATGAAACAGCTTGCTTTCAGTTGTAAAGACCAGAAAAGAATAACACAGATGACTTCGCTCTCTTCCTTCTCCTGCACTCTCCTGAGTCTCCCTTATCTCCTATGCCACACAGCCTGTTACACAGGCAGCGATGGGAAACGGGCAGTGGTTTCCACACAGACCTGCTTTGGGCTGGACAGTTACAGACATAGAAAACAAGGATGCATTTGCTTTTTTCTCCCCAAGGTTCACAGAAATGGACATAGGAAGGCACCATCTCCAGCAGCAACCCCTACTGGGCCTGTGTCATCTGACGATATAGTCTAAGCTACACATTCAGTCCAACAAAGTCCAGTTTTAAGGCAATGAAATGACTGTGGCATTCTGAGATGACTGCAAAAGCATTCTGGACTAACTGAATCCAATGCATCACCCCCGCGCTGCACACAGATCCTATAATGCACCTCCCTCACCCTTGGCTTTACATCACTTGTTCTTCCTTTTCTCTCCTTTTCATGCCCTCTTCTATTTTTATTTAGGATCCCTCTCTAGCCTTGCACAGTTCTGGAAAACAGAACCGCCTGGTCTCATCCCTTACTGCCTGAGAAAGAGTGAAATGCAGCAAAGCCTGTGCCTTTATTCACACATTTGTATCCCCATTAAATGCTGCCTAATAAATTCTTCATCATGAAGAATTAAGGTTGGAAAGCAAGAGAAGAGAAAGTTACATGGCACTCCTGAAAAATCTAACCAATCTGGCTGATGGGAAAGAGCGATGGAATAGAAAGCAGGTGAAGACAAACTGCTGCTTCCCTTGAATTTATTGGAAAAGTAACAGCTACATCAATTCCAGCAACACTTCGGGGCCATGAGAGGAGTGGCAAGGACAAGTGGTAAGATTTACCAGTTCAAAGCAGAGAGGAATAAATACAAAACCATAGTAAAAAAGGTAGCATAAGATGTTCAGGTATTACATTTTGTTCTCATTATCTCTCTGGAAAAACCAACCAAGCAACTGAAAACAGAACTCAACAAAATGGAAAGGGCAGAAAGGGGAGGAGCAGAGAGCTATCAGCAAGCAGAGAGGTGAGTTTGAACAGGAAACTGCAAATAACTGCTGAAGACTGACAAAATCAAACAATGGCACAGCCAAACCTTGCAGCAGAGCAGCTAGGCAGCCCCTGA
>VZTU01008183.1:284384-333932 GCA_013400835.1 Zapornia atra
CTGGGAACGAGCCCCCCAGGAGAAGCCACCCCTTCCCCTGCACACAGAGCCTCCATCATTTGCTCGCAATCTGCACTTGAAGTGGCATTGGCTATTAATGAAACACACACTTGGTGTACTCACAGTAATTTGTTCTTTTTAAAATGTCACTGCACACAGGCAGCCGCTATGACACATCCAGACAAGCAGCAGCACCACGGCAGAACCAGCCGGGCGGCCATCCCTATCCCTCCAGCTGCTCTCCAGCTGCAAGTACCCAACCTCAGCTTGAGGGCAGGAGATGCCCAGCGCTTCCCCAGAACATCACATGCCATCCCCTTCCTCCCACAACTGTCCTGATGGCGCAATGGGGACCCTCCATACTCATGAAGTGTTTTCAACTGTGAGTTTCGAGCTGTATTTCTTGATGCCTAAAAGGAGGGTGCACCTAAACCACCAGCTTCAAAAGATACACCACGGCTTGAGGAGACCAACCACCGCACCCCCAAGTCTGCCCTGCCATTCATTCACAAAGCAATTAAAATAAAAATTACTGCATTTAGCAGTGGCAGAAGCACCACGAGCCAGGCAACAGCGGCACGGGGCTCTCTTTATTCACTGCAGCCCCTCATTATGTATCACTTGGAGAAATCCTGCTGTTTTCTCTGTTTGCAAGGAAGCCTCAAGCCTTTTCTCAGCAGCTGTCACTCGGTTTGCAAAGGAAAAAAAAAAGGGGGCCTCTCAGCACCATGGCGATTAAATACCATTATAACTTTCCTCCTTCTGCATACTACAGTAGGCAATCAATATGGGCTTACATTTTATGAGACAAGGAGTTAACTTGTTCAATTACGGTGCAGACAGCTCTATTCTTTTGTAACAAGTAATCTGGGTAGGGAAATCGATACTGACAGGCCCGATGCATGCCAGCTAATTTCATATTATCCTCAGCCAATCGGGTACCTGAGAATAATAGAGTTGTTGTTACAGTTCATTATGGGGAGGTGGGATCAATATCGGTACAATAAGAGGATTGGCAATGCATCTGCTGCGTAAGTAACCCTGAAGGGAAAGAAGGTCCCACCAGCGCAGCCGGCACACTCGCATTTACATAGCCGGGGAAAACAAAAGTGCCGGAGAGGTCCCTGCTCCCTGACCTACAATTAAAGATGAAAACACCCCAGAACTGGAGCAGGATAAACAAACCTCCCTTGCCTACTGCCAGGATAAAACAGAGAGGGGGCAAAGTTGAAGAAAATGTTAATAGCAGATTAAAAGACATGCATATGCTTCGTAAAATGAGATAACACGTGCACAGCTAAATGAACCAGAAACAATCTATTATTTTTTGAAGCACTACATTAAAATACAATGTATGTTTGACAAAATACAAGGCAGAAGGGGAGAAAACATGCAGTCATATTCCAATGAAGATTATATATATTTTATACACGTGATCTTTCATGGAGCATGTTTTCTTTGATGGTGCAAAGCCCTGCCTATGTTAACATTTATTATGTAGGGTGAGCGAATGGGGCACGAGACAAATGAGAGATTCTGGTATTCAAATTAGGGGTTAGAGAGAGAACTCTGCGGTGTGTGTTTCAAACAGCTTGAGAAGTCACAATCTACTTGCTACTTAGTTGAAAAAATACAAGTGGAATAAAATCAGATTTGAAAATAAAAGTATTTTTTGCAACAGCACAAGCACTCTTCCCCAAGAGCTGCTTTAGATAAATTCACATTAACCTGTCCTGCCCCACAGAACAGACACCAGAGGTATCCTAGAAGGGAATACTTACACCTAACATTTTCATAAAGCTTTCCTTCTAGTAGACACCTAGTTGGAGACAACATAGGTTTTGATTTCAGAGGCAGTGAAAGCTTGCAGTCTGAACTGACCTAGAGCAGAGCTGCAGCTGCTCATTAAACCCAACCCTTAAATCAATGGTAAAAAGTTTGCTTGGCTTCCCAGGGACAGAAATCCACCAGAGCTGCCTAAAACCACATCCCAACTCTGGAAACACTTCGGAAAATACAAACTTTATCACAGTGAAAAATAACACATACTGAGATGCGCAGGTATGGACTCAAAAAGTGTGACTCAAAAAGCCAATCATAAAAATAGTGCCCATCTGGCATATGTAGACAGACTCCAATGTTCTGAGGACTTTCACCTGTGTACTAATTAGGCCTTTGTTCTTAATCATGCACATCACTCTAATTTCAAATTTTCCCTTCTCTAACTGCTCAATACCTGGATTTTTCCCATGATTTTCCCCATTATTTTCAAGAGGACTGTCCTCTCTTCAGGACACAGAGCACCACCTAAGGTGAGCCTCTTTACAGTTCACCAGAAGCCAAATAGCAACTGAGGACTGAGAAAGTCATTCCTCAATCTTAAAACAACCCACTCTGTGCATTTTGATCCTCACGAGTCTCTTCCATCTCAGTATATTCTATCATTTTTTTCTTAAAAGTCCTCTTTTACCTCCTTTCCAACAGCAGCATCAGCATGACAGGCAGTATCACTCCAAGGTTTGGAAACACTGTAATCCCAAGGTAGCCTAATTTTCAAGTGGACTCACCACACACTACACAGGCATGAATTTTCACCAAATGCCGATTTCAGCTTTGAGGAATGGGATATCTCTGTTTTAAACCCAGCACAAGTTGGTTTTAAGATTATCTGTTCCTTTCTTGCAAATCTTAGTCATGAACCTTTTAAAGTTTGCAGTAATGGCAATATATAGAATTGGTTTGACATTTTGGAGCCTTTCACATATTCACTTGCACTATCAATTTGTGTTCAGAGAAACTGATACAAGAAGATGCAGCGTGACTTCCCTGTGCAATCTGCCTGGCTAGAGAAAATGAAGAGAACCTAATCCTAGACAAAAGTGACCCACACAGCTTAGAAATCACAACGTATCTTGGTTTGGCACAGATATCATTTCACAAAGACTTAAGTGGAGCAATCTGAATGGCCTCAGGAAACCAAAGCTGAAGCCTGCCTTTATGTCTCAAGTGTCAATAAATGTAGTGGTTTTGACAGTCTCTACAGGACATTTATCCATGTAAAAACCAAACCAACCACTACGTAATGTGGTACATTCCAACTTGACCATCCATTTCTGCTCTTGAAAGGCTTGGGGCAGAGGTATTTGCACACCAGGATTAGCCTGTGTTGGCAAGGCTGGGCAGAGCAGCTCGTCCAGCCCTCGTTTGGTCCTCATCAATTTCTGAAAACTGAAATATCCATCAGCTCAACCCCTCCCCTCTGCCTGTACTTGCTCCAGAGTGCTAAAGCATCATTCCTTTCAAGCCAACCTTAAGGAACAGGTTTTTGTTAACTCTGCAGTTCCTTTTAACACGTTATAGCCTTTGGAATAGATTACTGGTAGCTTAATTTCATTCATTATTTATCCTGAGCATTTTTGAAGTCCATTAATTATTTTTCATCAAAATGCGAAGCCAGGCATAGTTGGGGAGGAGGGCAGGTGCTTGTGTACACAGTGGATACTCACTCCACATTCCCAACTCTCACCAGTACAACTTATTCAATGAACAGATACTACAGGATTTTATGCATCTATCACTAACACATGTCAAAGCTATCAAAAATGGAGTTTGGAGAAGCCTCACTCCTAACAGAACTGATACCTCTTACATTAAGAAACCAGCTGCTTTGTCTGTGGGCACAAGGCAGCTGCCCCCAGACCTCATGACTGCAAAATAATCTGGCCTACACAGTGCCTGAGAAGGGGACTACATGTAAGCATCAGCCACACCATGCCTCTATCCATGGCTGGTATCAATGAATCAGTATTTTGTTTCCCTCACACATCAAAATACTGCACAGGATACCAAGTACTATGCATAGGAGTACACCCAAATATTTTCTAATTACATCTCATTAGCAAGGAAAAATAGCACAGAGGTTCCAAAGGCAGAGAAAGGAATTGCACACACTCAACATGCTCGGCTACCTTAACAGTTAAGCAGGATACACACGGAGCAGAGAGCACGGAAGACTGATCAGCAGATTCTTATCTATCCTCATGTACTCCAGAGTAAAAGTAAATCAATGTATATTAGCTGGGAGCTACCAGCAGCAGCCAGGCTCTGAGAAGCTCTCCCGGTGCACTAGTAGGCATAAGTAAGAAATATGTGCGTTTCTCAGTAGGGGATGAATGGTTCTAACTTGTCCTCAGAGAGCCCTCCTGTGTATCAGCATTACTATTCTCCTGATAGATACTCATTTCTTACGGCAGAGCGTCATAAATACAGGCTAACTTTTATATCACAGCTCCCAAGTGACCATCCTTTTAAATTCTGAATCATTAGAGCTCTTCAAACCCTACTTAAATTAACAGAAGGGTGAAATAAGCTTTTGTTTCAAATACTTAAAGCCTGTGGATCCCGAGTCCTACAAATGCGCTCCCCCTTCCCTGTCATGCTCTGGGTGCTTGCAGTGACAAAATCGATTCAGGGTATCTGTTTTTTAAAGAGAGCTGAATCTTCAAATCAAATTTATCCACCAAATCCAGGCAGTGAACAGCTGGCCTGAGTTCACTTTGTTTTTCTGAGACAGTAGAACAGGGTGGTATCGGGGAACAAGGTCCATCTCCCATCCCATGCTGAGCAGTAACCCCAAATGCCACACGGCGGAGGAGAACGGGTGGGCTCAGAGCTCAGCGCAGTGACGTTTCAGACAAGCTCATTTGGCAACCCCAGTTCCAGACAAGCCTTTGCAGATTGTGCTTATGCCTTGGTAAAATAAAGATGATCACTACCCTCCTTTCATTTGATTCTCTTAAAATTCAGCTTCACAATCACTCCTGACACAGACACCTGCTGTGATTCTTGCAACAAAAGCAACAGTTGATGTGCTTGTATAATGATATAAAACACGGTAGTGTAGGGATAGCTTCACACCTCCAGCTATGGGTGCTGTGCCTAAGTATTTCTAGCAGGCAGCTACTCCACTTAACAGCTACTAAATCCTTGGATATATTTATTAAAAGGCACTGAGCAATTCATGTTTAATTACTTCATAAAAGAAACAGAAGTAGTAGTGGAGGAAGAGTTAAATACTGTACTAAAAGAAAGAAGCTACAACTAATCACAATTAAGAGGAAGTCCCAGGCTATTTAAATGCTACAATCCAATTATAGCAGGTAAAATGAATTACTCCTTTAATGCTGACTTTATATGAAGATACCTTCTTATTGCTCTCATTAATAATCATCAGACATCATTTTAGCCCATATTGGCTGCAATAACATTTCTATTAGCATCATGGTGTAGCAGGGCTGACAATTAAAATAAAAAATAAATCAAACCCAGAACTGAATAAATGTAATTATAGTTCAGAAAAGAGCTTTTATGACTATTTGATTAGTCAACTGAACAGTACTTATCTTTTAAATCTTAAACTTCAGTGAAATGAAATTTTAGGCTTATTACAGTAGTCCCTGAAAAACTAAGACACAGGCAAGCAGATGTTTTCAAGAGTTATTGAGCTGCCTCAGAACTGACATGCAACACGTTACTTGGGAAGCATCAACGAAAATGGACTAGAGAGCTGTGCGCCACCAAGAATACATAGAATTACAGGGGGCTTTTAGAACAAAACACCCACAAAGTGCTATGGAGAACACAAGTGATCAGGCTCTCCTGGGTGTTCCCCCAGGCCCTTTTCATGCCTGGAAACTTTACTGTGGAAAACCATCAAGTTATACACAGCACACGAGGGGAGGATGCATCTGTAGCAATGCCACCACAGCCCAGCTGCAGCCATCAGCAGGAGCAGTAAACTGCTTTGGGTCAGAAGATTTCCATGGATGTGAGTAGAGGCTACAGAACCGGGCCCAGCACCCACGGCACAGAGTAGCGAGCTGGACAGCAACAGGTACCAACTCACTTCACACAAACCAGCAGTGCTTCTGGCTGTTCCAGAAAGGTGAGGATTTATTTATGGGCAAAGAGCAAACAATTGTCACAGCTTACCTGTGCCAGCATCTGGAACAGTGCCAGCGCCAGCAGCTCAAAGGGACAGGGGAATGTTTGGAAACTTAGAAAACAAGTATTTGATCAAATATGTATCACTATCAAATTTTCTCCAGGAATGTGCAGAATTTCTACTTCCAGCCTTGAACGTTTGATGCTGACAATTTGTGAGTAACTCATTTACACAACAAACCATGCAGAACTATTCTTTTCTCTTTTTCTAAAGGGGGGGAAGTGTATTTTGGTAAGAGTTTCTATATATTCACATTTTTTACCCTACACTGAAAACTCCTACTTTAAACTCCTCCTAAACTTCAAGAGTTTAAACTAGGAATCTAGTCTCCCACGGCTGCAGAAGACCATCATAACAATTACATTCTCAGATTCTCATCTTTTATACCAAGACACCTTTACTAAAACTACATTTGAAAAGTAAAGTTCCTCTCTCCTCAAGGGATAAAAATAAAAACAGTAACTTGAGTTGTAGAAGCATTTACAGTTTTCTTCTCCAAACAGTTACTAGGTAACAAAAAATAACCCAAAACCCAACCACACATTGACTGTCTTTTCAGGAGACTGAAGTGCAATTCAGTATAAGTAGATGCTATAAAATTATCATTAAAATTTATTGTTAATAGACAGGAAAATAATTTTTTGAGAGAAATGACTAACAGGCTGTGAAGTCACCCAGTTCCCACAGATCCTCCAATGAAAACTAGGTGTCACAAGCTCCGTTCTACAGCTCTAACAGCCATCCTTTGGTCATGAGGCCCAGAACAAGAGCACTTATCTCCATACAAGTTATTAACCTCATTACTACAATGTCATTTTATACTGAAAACTCAAGTAGAGGCACCTGCGTTGCAAAAAGACAACAGGTATATCCAACCTGAAATGCTGGATCACATCTGCCTCTGGATAGGATTTCCTTTAAATTCAGGTATTTTTGGTTCAAAGCTTCAAAGCCACCTTTCTCCCTTGTGCACACCAGTGTAGGTAAGTGATACCTTGGACATCAACCTTACTGAACCTGGCTACATAAACAACTCACACTGGATAAAGGTCACTACAGCAGTTACACAGCTTGGCTATTCAGGGAGCTAACTTCAAGACACGTACCCAACTACCAACCAGTACCCAGCCCAGTTCTTACAGGTGCCCTGCTCCAGAACCACACTGTATCCGACCTACAGCAAAACTGTACCGCCAGAACTGTGTTTTAATGCGTTAGTGGTTCCTCTGATGGACAATGAAAGCTTGAGGTTGAATGAGGGCCACAAAAACAATCAAAGGGCTGGAGCAGCTCTCCTACGAGGATAGGCTGAGAGAGTTGGGCTTGTTCAGCCTGGAGAAGGACACAAAGGGACTTTATAGCAGCTTTCCAGTCCCTGAAAGGTGCCTGTAGGAAAGCACTGTTCTCAAGGCCATGTAGCAACAGGACGAGGAGTGATAGTTTTAAACTAGAAAAGGGGAGATTTAGGTTGTGTATTAGGAAAAAGTTCTTCAATGTGGGAGGTGGTAGAGGCCCCATCCCTGGAGATACTCAAAGTCAGGCTTGATGGGGCTCTGAGCAAACTGATCTAGTGAAGATGTCCCTGCTCACTGCAGGGGGGTTGGACTAGATGACCTCTAAAGGTCCCTTCCAACCCAATACATTACCATAAAATTATAGCATGTAAGAGCAAAAAGAGTGACCGCCACATCCTCTCTCCTTAGCCCCAAGCCCACAGCAATGACAAGACCTGAATGCTCTTTAATCTCTGGGGCGGGGCAAGGGCTGCTTTCTGCTCTCCCCACAAGCTTAACGATGTCTTTGGTTCAATGATTTCTTGGTCCACTGCCATGTAAATTAATAGTGACAAGAAAACGCAGGATTGAGGTCTGAGGAAGGGACGCAAAAATCACTGCCCCCCTCTGGATGTCCTGCTCCAAGTTTCCATCTGACAGTCAGGTTTAAGAGCAGCAAGGCAGGCTCTCTTCTCCTCAACCCCAGTTCTAGAAGGAAAAGCCTGGCTCTGAACACAGTGCTACATTTCAGTGGCTGTGCATGCCCAGGTTCACTGAGCTCAACTAAAGCAGCTCAGTTTTAACCTAGACTTGATGTTTCCAGGGTGACCAGACACAAACCAAGCATGCCCAGAGAGGGATTTACCAAGCAGAGAGTGAATGGAGATCTGGCAACTCTTGCCGTCCCGAGTCCAAGACACTACTGACAAGTTGCATCTCTTCAAAGAAATAGAATTACTCAGTATAACTTCAAGCTGTTGGCATGGTGTATTCCTCACCCAGTGTTAGTAGTTTGTTACTCACAAAGTCGGATAAACTGCAAGTCAAAACTCTATCCTGGCTGAGAACAGGCTGTGATTGAATCCAACTGCTTCAGAGAGAAAATGAGAACTGTGCTGCAGGCATAATGCTGTTTAAAGCCCAACAAAATATTTTATGTCCTAAAAAGTTGCAAAGAGAGATGGACCAGACACAGGGAGCTCTGCGAGCTGCCAGAATCACCCTCTGCAAAGGCAGAGCTTCAAAAGTCTTTTCAAGCATCAGACGGTAACTTTGGACTTGACCCCACTCAACCACCCTGGCTCCCTTCTCCTGCCTTTGCGAGTCAAGTGCTCGCCAGCCCCCGAATTACCTACCCATTCCTTTAGCTGATGAACTGTCACTAGGCATTTCAATGGTTACCATCAAATCTAAGTGAGTTAGAGGAGACCAAAGCAGCTTGGACCATGCAGGTGGTGTTTTCACATGCCTGTTCCACAGCCAGCCAGCAGTGAAAGTTGTGCTGCTGGACTGTAGCGAGCTTTGTATCAAGTTCAAAATTCATGTAATGACTCCGGCTTTTTTAGAAGCAAAACTCCTGCTTTTAGAGCTGCCTGTCCCTAGCTCATCAGAGCTGCACTTCCCTCTCTTCATTAAAACATGTACTTTATCACTTGGTCAAAAACCAGACCAAACCCCTGCTGTACCCAGCTCGGCCACCCCACGACAGCCTAGAACAATCACTAATTGCCATCCCACAAGTCACAGGGCCGAGAACCAAAGAACTGGTTGGAAGTTTCAGGTTACAGCAGTAGCTCAAGATTTGCGGAGAAAGCCTGGCTGCTCCCGACAGCAGGGCTGCTGCCCCCTTACTCCTTTAGGTCCCTTTGAAAAGTCCCAGGCGGATCTATTTCCCCACTATTACATGGTAGTGCTGTTGTTTTCAATGCTCTGCTACCTTGGTCTTTAAAAAACCTTCACTGTTTCTTCTAGAAATGTCCAAATTCCCATTTAAAAGCCTTGATCCCTCATAACAAATATGAGTTAGAAATATCCAATATAGTAATTTCAGGACTACTCGTGCATTGATATGAAACATTTCTAGACAATTTGCTTTGCATTCTACTGTTCTCCAGTGCTTTTAGAGAAAAACCAGGAGAATTCTTTAAATCCTTGCAGCTTTGACTGTTGATTATTTTATAAAGCCACAGAGAACAGTTTACAAGGAGCCAAGTGGGTAATCATTATTCCCCATCAGCAATGAGCTGTGACTTGTGTAAATTGCATAATAAATTAGGTATTTTGAGATAAATGAATTTACAATAAACAATCATGGACTGAAAAGCTCTACTTCTTGTCTCCAAAGGCACAAGCTCTGGTTAAAATCAGCCACAGGTAGTTAAGTGATTATAAACTGTAAAAATAAATCAACCTGATATAATTGCTCTGAGGAAAAAATTACCAACATATTTAAAATTTCAGCAGTGCACCTTTTCCCATATCCATTTGGCATTATCTAATTACCTTCACATTTCATTTCCATCAATGATATGACCTGTATTTTCCTTTTATAACTGTCAGGGAGGGGGTGGGAGGGTGGAGTGGAGGACCACAGTGATAAATCAACCTCACCATTAGGACCGAAATGGCTCATCGCTGCAGCTCTAAATCCAGGATTTATAAAGATGTCTAGGCCATATAGCACACTTGTGGACACCATAATAAATTCATGAGCACATTGCCAAGGCAAACTACTTCATTATGTGGCAGGCTGCTAGCCATTAATCTAGCAGGGAGAGATTCCTGGGAAACTGAGACTGCTTGGAAATTTATGCAGGCCTAAAGTTACCCATTTCATTATGGATTTAATCTGCTCTTTCTGCCAGAGTGCATGAAAGGTTTTTACAGTTTAGATCAAGTGCTTGTAACTCCCTATTTTATATTATTTCTTCAACAATAATGTCCTAATTTTCCTCTCAAAAACTATTCAAACTGAATGCCTTCACGCTTGCCTTCCTCTAATATTACACTAGATAAAATATTTATACAATCAATTGACAAAGAGCAATTTTTTCCCTTAAATGTTCCATTAACATGTAAATTTTCATATGATCTTTATCTCATAGGCAAAATGTGCTTTGCAATGCCCACCTTCTTCCAGGCAGTTAACCCTTTTGTAGGCTGTAAAGAATCCAGATCAAAACAGATTCAGTGGCCTCATTTCTAAAGCCCCTAAAGAGGTCCTGTATTTAAATTACTATTCATTGAAAGGAGATGTAGCTCCTAAAGTAATTTGCTTTCCTTTTTGATGGCTCATTCTCTCCTCCTCACACACATGCACAAAGACAGACTCTCATTTTAAGTCCAACTCCTGTAAATAAGGTATTTTAAATTACTATTTGCAACTTTATTATAAAGTTTGATAACATGTCATGAATAATGGAGAATATTGCAGGTGATACTGTGGCTCTGACATGTGAAATTAGATTAATGAAACCAACTACAAAATGAAAACTTATTTATGTTGAGCTGACTAATTGCAAATTACCATCTTCTGAACAAAAAGCTTTCCTCTCAGCATTCCAGGCAGCCCTGGTGATTTATGGTCATTGTACTAAGCGAGAAACTTGTGCCAAAATATTTTCAGTGATTTGATTCTTCTAATGACAGAAATGGAAAGACCAAAACCAGAACCTGGAATAATAAATATGTGCAAAAAAATAAATTCCTAAATATCCATTTTCTCTGACGTTCACTCTTCTTTCCTGCTGTGATCCCACTAGAACTCCCAGCCATGCATTTGGGAAAACACTCCAATGCCTTGCTGGAAATGGGTCTAAAAGGTTACATTTGCATGTTAGGGTGGTTCTCATTAAATGCCTGAAGCTAGTTTTGATGGACAACTGCTTCATGTGGATGCCTTTGAAACTGTAATGGCAAACACCCTCTGCGCCATTCTTACTAGTCGTGGTAACCTACAATGCACCCAAGGTGTACTGGTTAATGAATCCATCACCAGCTGAGGGCCAACCCAGAGCCATGATTTTAATAACACAACCTTATCTTTCACATCAATCTTAATATTAAAAGATAATTATGGAGCAAGAAAGCACATGAGAACATGCCATGTATGCAATCCCTTCCTCTTAATAAAGCTCTTCATTTTCCCCTTGTCTTGGATGAGGAAAGTGTCAGGTTGTCTCTCCCACTTCAGTAAAACAGGTTTTTCCCTGTCAGGAGCATCTGGGTTCCAGGACAGTTGCAGCTCCAACACTGAGCAGGTGGATTTTGGTGATAACTCACAGCCTAGCCTTTCAGATATTGCAAGCTTCATGAATAAAACTTCCACCCACACTAAATATCTCTCTGATAAGATTTAGCATCTTTGGGATAAAACTTACACTCTGAATAGAAAGCCTATGAGAAACATGATTGAAAAAACCCCAAAATCAAAAAGAAACCCAAAGCCCTTCCTTTTCCTGTGCAGATGAAGTCTATATTGCAGAAGGCAGCCTGGATACAACTTTTTTTTCCTTCTTTTTACACCTAATAAAGGGAAACCACCTTTTATATAATTCATTATTCTACTACCAAAGAGAATACTGAACTCAGAAAGTGCATGATCTCCATATCACAGTGAGAGAAAGATTCATGTGCAAAGAGATAGAGGTTCAGATTCAATAGCTCTTTACATCTCTCTGGCTTGCAAAGACATCACAGTCCACCTGAGCTTTGTTCTCATGCTAATCTGCATATTCCACCTCCCCTAAAATATTACCTACTTGCTTCTAACAACAGGGGAACCATCTTGAACCTGGGGACCCACTCTGTTGAACTCTGATTCGGAAGTCCTATGTGGAATTAAACTGACCCTAAAAATACCATGTCAGCATTAGTCAGTCATTTCATTATTACACCTTAAGTTACATAATGGATACACAATCCACTCCAGAAGGTTGATCCGAACACAAAAACCAGGTAGGAGCATGCAAGGGACTAACCAGTGAATTTGAACAGGGTCAATAAAATTCCAGCTTTTTCCAGCAGCAAGGGAGATTCTGCATCAACCAAAGGGTTAGGCATCAAACTACTTTTAATGGTTTTATTTTCCTAATAGTGAAGACAGACAGACTGTCTGTCAGACAGATCTTTCATACAGTGAGCCTCAATCTGAACCAGAAAAAAATTAGGAATTGGCTGCACAAGCTTTAGCTGTGGTTGGTTACACACATAATCCCCATATCATCACATGAGTGCTCACAGACCTTTGCAGTTTCAGTTTCGATTTGGACACCAGACCTCAGAGAGCAGCCATGGCCATCTCCAAATGTTACTGGAGGTACTCTCGGTACTGCTGACGTATTTTAGGAGTGAACAATAACGACACCCTTCTAAGATGAGAAAATTACTTTTTGCACTGCAGTCAGATCTTTCTCCAACTAATCAATCTACCTGGTACCTTGGGAAACAGTTCATATAAGCAACTGTGATGCATCAAACCTGAAGGAAGTGACTCTTCAGAACTTCACTGCCACTGAGAACAAAGCTGCAGTAAACACACACCTTTGCCACACACAGGAGAATTCCCTCCTGGAGATGGTCACTTGGAAAACTAGAGGTTTGGAAAAGAGATTTAGTGCATCTAGTGAGTTCTGCATAATTGGATGATGAGACCTCACAAATAGATCTTAACATGGGAGAGAAGTATTCTCAAAGTATGTAAAATGGCACTTCACCTCTTCAAGAAAGAAAAACTTCCAAACATCCCCAAATCAAACAACTTTCTAAGAAACATACATATGTATCTTAAAAATATATCAATCAGATTTTACTTAGAAGTCACTGAAGATCATCTTTAGCATCATTAAGTTTCCAAGGTAGCCACATCTTTCACTACCTCTTTTTTTTTTAAATTGTATTTTTCTAATACACTTATTTTTCTTACCTTTTTCCTTTCCTTTCTTTTTCTTTTACAGCATTTTCCTTTATCAAAGCTGGCACTAAGACCCAGACTCTCAAATATTTTGAAACCTGAGATCCACCCTATATTCCAAGAGCCTCCCAATTAATTTCAGTAAAGTTTGAATGTTTCTAGCAAGTCCATCCATGGGGCTTCTGCTACACCCACAGCAGCCAAAAAGCCCTCACACCTCACTGCACTCCAGTGGGATTTGCAGTCAGAGATGCCAGGATCCCATCAGAGCTCACTGACATGCCTTTCCAGCCGTGAACTATTGAATTCACCCTGGTTTGGGACTTGTCACACAAATGCCAAGTGTTTTGGACGTTCTCAGTAACTTCAGGCTCAAGGTAAAGGGAATGTCTTCCTCAGAGCACTCGTAATTCATCGTCAGTACTTTGACAGCTTTGGGACTAAACTATTACAAAGCCCTGATGCTCTGTGTCCTTCCTGGGATACTCTAAGCAAACAAGCAACTTATTTCTCCCCACCCTCTGCTTTTCAATACTTTGTATGTATCTGGCTATACAATAAAAATAAGTTTCCACCAGCAAGCTGAACAAAATCCAAGGTTTTAGCTAAATTCAATCCATTTAGGCCAATGCAAATACAGGAAATATAATACAGCTTAGCAGTGTAAAAGCTTATAAAACCTACAAAATGTTTCTGGAGGCAGCAATCCACGCCAAAACGCCAAGAATAACATGTCCAATAACACACAGACCATTTTTTCATGTAGACAACATAACCCATGAGAGTCACATTTGTATATCTAAATTGGTATCACCAGCACTGCCTATTCCAGAGTACAAAGGATTTTAGCTGGATGCTGTAACATCTGTATATATCAATGGTGAAATACATCTGAGTACGGGGAGGTGTTTGGCAAAAAGATATGCTTTAAGACAGCCAACTCAATAAAAATCATGGGCTCAGATAGCCAAGGTCCTGGCTAATTTCTTCAGTCTTACAACTTGAACACACCAGCCACAATCAGACTGCTGCCTCTGTACAGAGACCTGTTAAATGTTGGGGCCAAGACCTTGAACACTCTTCAAGCCCTCAGCAACTTGACAGGCATAAGTAAATAGATGGCCCAATTATTTGAACATTTTGGCTCGTGCCCACCTTTGTCTCTGGCTTTTCTGCTGGCTGGTAAGCAGGTGCCTGTGACCGGAGAGGGTCAGCGGTGCTCAGCGTATGCCTCCACATGCTGAGTGTGCTCATAACTCCTGAGATTTGCCCAATGCTTTATGGAGAATGTTTCGTGAAACCTTTCTGATGGACAGAGGTGGACTGAACTGCACGAGCCAGGCAGCTGGGAGAGTTGCAGCAGAGCTGCATGCTCAAGCCCACATAGTACCTGTATGCAGAACACGAGCCAACTGTGTACCATCATTCCTTCATTAAATATTGAATTCCAGTAGAATTGCAGCCAAAAACATTACCAAAAAACCTCAACCATGGACTTTGAAAACAAATAAGCAAAGTCAACTTAAAGTAGTTTTCTGGCAGAAGCATCTTAATTGCAGTTATCCCATCTAAACTGCTCCAGACTGCTAAAAGGCAATTTACAGAGACTGGAATGCAAAAAAAAACCCAAGAAGTGATAAAGTTCCCCTTTCCAGAAACCCTGTCATCTGGCAAGAAGCAACTCTGAGCAGCTTCACAAAGGCAGCACCTCAGGCATAGCTAGCTCAGCCTGGGCAAACTTTAGGGATGGGAAGAAAGAAACTAAATGTAGATGATCAGAGCTCTGAGGTGAAGCTGCCAACGCTTTCTTACCAGGGGGTAGAAAACCATCTGAGTTTAAATACTTCATGATCAATGAGAGCTATGCCTTTAAACTGCTGGCACAACTGGTCCTTCAGGTTGCTGAAGTTAAACTACACTGGCATTGCCAGAAAGCAGCAGCAGTGTGTGCCAATAGCCAGTCCCTGAGTAAGGCAATGAAACCCACCGCACACAGGCAACCACACCGGCAGGAGCGAGGCTACTGAATGCATCCAACACTACAAAGAGGAGTAATAAGGGTAGAAAGGATGATTTCTCCTGTAATTTTAGGTAATCCTGGAACAGAAGAAACAACTGAGCACATGAAATAAATGTATGTAATGTGATTGAATAGCATTACTGAGCCACAAAGCTCACATACCAAAGGGATTTGAAATTTGCACCAGATTCTGGGCTGGTACAAAACAGCTTGACTCCACAACCACAAATCCTACTGCGTATTTGGCCCCTTACTTTTAGATCTTAACTGTTGCTGCATTACCATCTGCTTTCTCTTATTCATATTAATGTTAGAGACAAATATTTCCTCCAAAATATCTTCTTAAATGCAAAAAATCTCATTTAAGGGCCAGAAGTTAGCCTGCAAATATCTTTGGGCATCTCCTGTCTAAGTCAATACGAGTTGAAAAAGAGCATGTACCAAATAGTTTGTCACCCCACATTTACAATACATGCTGCTATTTATTTTCATCTGTTACATTTGTCTCTGGTTACCTTTACGAGTCAAGTACAACATTAACCTCAATAAATGAGAGATTATCCAATTTTAATATGAAAAATTTCACACTTACAAACCTGCCTCTGAAATACTCCTGTATTTTGCTTCCAATGCAGAAGTTCATGACAGGGAAGAACTCTTCCAGCTATCAACATAGATCTGTTAAGATCTGGAAACACAGAGCTGATTTCTAATGAAACCACATCACCTGCAAGCACAACCCAAAACATTCACCCATTTTGTAATAAGAGCAGGATCCTGGAGTAACCAAGGCATTAACCCTGAAGTAATGCTCCATGAACTTCACTGGGGAAGAGAAGATGATGATGTAAAATAATTAGTGGAGTTCCCCAGAATAAAGACACATGTAAAACCAGACTAAGTTCTAAAAACAGAAAATAAGAACTATTTATGTCTCGAGATATTTATATATTATGAAGTACAGAATATATCTCCCCTTTGTTAATCAAGGTATAAAGAAGTTCTTTATTCTGCCACAGTCAAAACCATATTTTATATCTTACCTAGGAGGCATCAAGGCTACCACAAGTATATAGCATACCATGCAGTATCTTAGAGTTGGCTCCTAAGAGGAATCCTTAAACATACCTACTGGAGCCCCACTGGGAATCTTTTATTAGCCATAGTATAAAATTATTAACTCTGCCCAGAGAGAGCCTAGCAATACGCTAGGAAAAAAATCAGAAAAGATCAGAGTCCAATCCTTCATTATTGAGGTTCTTTGGGTGGGGAGAGGGCACTTAAATTCACCCTGCTGCCGCTTTGCAGTTGCATCAGATGCCCTGGAAGTGCCTTCCATAAGCCATACAGGGTAATACCAGGAATTCACTAGCCCACAGACAGTCATTTTTTTCCTCAATAAATGTTTTCCACATCAAACAAATCAAAGCATCATTATGACCACAGGCTGTAGATTGCAGCTATTGTTACTAAACCACATCGTCCTTGACTGGAAAAAAGCTGACCCCCAAGGATCCTCCTCTCCCCTAACCCTCCCCCAGTCTTCATCCCTGGCTTTTTTTCCCAGGTAAGTTTTTCTCTCTGTGCTCGAACTTGAATGCCAAGGGTGGTGCAATGGCTGTGCTTGCTTTTCCAAGGCCACAGTGCCAAGAACTAACGATATGTGAAATGTTCCATCCCTGCAGGTTTTCCTGCTCAAACATTTTCTAAATAAATAAATAATTAAAAACAATGGCACACGCCACGTTCCAGCCCTGAATTCCCGGAGCAGCTCAGGTCCTTAAACTGAATAATTTGCCTCAGCTTGCGTATTGCAAAACCCATTCAGCAAAAGATTATGGGCCTTTAAGTGCCATCCAGGCCTGAAATATGACTCTAGGGCTTTAGGATGTCAGAATTGAGAATTGCTAGTGAATATTCTGTTCTGGCAGTACTAAAACTACCGTTATTTAGCAACGCGGGAGCAGGCAAACGGGGGCAGGGGAGAGAAACAATCTGACAGAAGGGAAAGACTATAACTTAGCAGAAACAGAGGTGCAGTTTTCATATGTGGCCACATTAATTCTTTATGGAATAAAATGCATTTGTGAATCAAAAAGCGGATGCAGATTTATATTCCCACTTAAATCTGCCAAAAGCAAGTAAATGAATACTGAGAGCTCATTTTAGTTCAGGAAACAATTTATGAGGATACGTGGGTGGGTGCAGGTACTCTACATGAACAGTCTCAAGGGGAATGAGCAGCTGCTTCTGCTCCTCATAACGAAGAATAGACAGACTAAACTGAAAATTAGCAGCACCTCATTAAATGTAAAACCATCCACATATAAAGCAGCAAGGACTCAATCCTTAAAAAATTCAGAAGATGCAGTGTAACATGAAAACCAAAGGAGCTTTTGTCATTGCATCACAAATTATTTAGGTTTAGATCATGGCGTCAAGCCAAAGCTCAGAGATGGAGCAGTTGTGAGCCACTTTCCCTGGTGAAAGTTGCCTTCTGACCTCAGGTTTTTTAGCCCCTTCCAGCACTTTATAACCTCCATCACACACACTCCAAGTCCCCACTTCCTTTCCCTGGTGCAAGTTCACATCTGCCTGATGAAAGTCAGTCCTATGGACTCCATCCAGTCAGGGCTCGGGGATTACTACTAACTCCAGTTGTCTCAAAATAAAGTCCAGCTGCTCCCAGGAAATCTAGGCAATGCCCCTGGGGTTCCTCCTGTAGGTGCTCCTCACTGGAGCTCAGCTCAAGACCTGTAAATGCAGCTATGCACCAAATACAAATCATTTTCCAGGGATGTTCCATGTGTAAATGGGAATTTGATACCAAGATGTGCAGCTTCCACTCTTCTTGCTCCACTTAAACTTCTCTCTTCTTTCCTACACGTTAAGGCAAGCAGAACTACATCCAAGCTATGCAGACTCACATGAGGATTTGCAAGCAGCAGTGGTGGAGCTGCTCAAGTTGAGCCATGCAGCAAGAGCATGAGCACACATGCAATTTTAATGGTATGGAATCCAAACTTGAGCTCCCTCCCCTTTCTTTGCAGAAGGATGAACAGACAAGCAAACCCAAAGCAGAGGCACATGGTATCCGCTCATCCTTCAGGGGTTTACAAGAAAATAGGATTCTATATGAAGTCTATTGCACAGCTCCCTTTCCACCTATGAACTCAAGGGTCAGGGATTATTGGACTTCACAACATATGGGAGATCTTGCATGCACATCCCAAGGGGAAAACAAGTTTAATGTTTCTGTTGGATTGTTGGGGAACTAAGGATACTGTTGACCTACAGGGGATACCTCTGATTTGTCATGGTCATTAAGCTTTACATTTAAGAATAAGTTTTATAATTCTCTTAAATTAAAAAATCTGAAAAACCGGTCCCATCAGGTGATATAATAAAGTTGACCATACTGCATATAAAAATACAATAGACATTCTGGTTATCAAAGCATTTCCCTATTCCCTTAGAGACTTTGGCTACTTGAAAAATAGACTTGTTCAGAAGACAAAACACCTGTATTTTCATGTTGCAGATTTCAAATTTCAACAGTCTTTCCTCTCCGAAAGCAGGAGATGGGTTTCACACTTACTCTTCTTTTCTTTTTCTGTAGCTATTTTTAGTGAGTCTTTTTCCTTAATTTTATCTTTAGGCTCTTTTAGGCATCAGATTACCACCTCCATCAAGAAGCTGGGCAACCTTCATCATCCCATCTTGGAGTCTCCAACCTAATGTGTGGTCACAGGTCTGACTTCCAGTACATCTACCATCAGGCCTTTCAGGTATGTCTCAGTTTGGGCTCAAACTCAAACACTTGGATTACTGTTGTGTTTGAAACTCCAGCCTCCCTCAAACTGATTTCTGTGCTCAAATCACAGCAGTTTCACCACACAGGACATTAGGTGCTGATCATCCAGTTGGATTTAGATATGACAGCCAGAACCATATATTTGCCTTACAATAACCCAACCCTTCTTAATCCCTTGCCACAGCAGAGATTCTTCTGTAGTCCAAGAGAGCTCTGCCAGTAAATTGTTTGCTAAGAACAAGCTCTGCTCTGTAGTTAGTACCAGAGGAAAGGGGGTAGCAGGTAAGTCAGCTGTGGCACTCAGTCATTTAGTTTTCCTTAGAGAACCAATATCCAATCACTCTGCTCAGTTTATGAGCTCAGAACTAATCACAATTAAGAGACAGTCAGAAAAGGCAAATACACACAACTATAGAGAAAAGCTAAGAGATAGAATATATTAGGACTTACATCTAATATTAAATTTATCTTCATAAGAGAGCTACTAATTTTATAGGCTTATAAACAAGGAAGTCATTAAATCTGCTTAGTTCTGACTGCACATTAAATTGAAGGAGAAAAGCTAAGATACTTTACAGCAAAGTTTATTTCCCTTGGTTTGAGTTTTCTTTCAAGCCCCTACAGCAGACTTTTAGAGATGATTTTTTGACATTATTTATACATTAAAGTAGTTAATAACCTAGAAGAGGCACCAAGGGGAAGGTGCATAGAATCATTTAGGTTGGCAGAGACCTTTAAGATCAACTCCAACCGCATGTTACAACCTCTGAGTCTTTAGCAGCACCCTGAGGTGAGAGAGAAAGCTGAAACCATGGCAGCTCCCTTAGGGAGCAGATCCAAGATGCACAAGTCAAACACCCTCACCAGGCCAAGTGTCACACTTCTGTTGGGATAGCAGCAGCAGAGGGTTAGATGTGAAAAATACAAGCTACTACCCAAACCATCGCTCCCTTTAGTAACTCTCAGAAGCTGTAGATACAACGGTGCAAGATGACAGTACAAACCTGTCTGCCAACAGACCATAGAACAGAGGTGAGAGCTGGTGATTCACCTTGGAGCAGAAGGAAAGTTTCTCTCCAGTCCAAAGATATCTTCATTACAGCAATTCATGCTGCACTGACAGCACATGTCTAAACAGGCACCACCAGAATTAAGGAATAACTTAAAACCATCTCTTACATAAAATGTATGTTAAAAAAATGTTGTAGCTTTGGATTTTAGCAGTAAATATTTCAGTTTAAGGAACTGGTGATAGATACTTTGGGTCTGAGTTTCCAACTCCTTAGAGATAGAACTTCACTGAGCCTGTGGTTAACATTATTGGAGTCACCTACTGCCTGCTAATAAACTCAGCTGCCTGAGTGTTTGCAGGATGAGACCCTTTGCTCATTACATTCATAAATACGAAGGCCAGCAGGGACCATTACAGTCTGGGCTGACCTCCTGCATAAAACAGGCCATCAAATTTCAAATGTAATATAATTAGGGTTCTCAGGTTTAACTGATAACAGCAGCAAATACCCCACGGAGACTTTAAAAATGTGTCAGGCAAATTTACACATAGAAGGTATGCTTTGATGTGTGTCACCCAGACACCACCAGAGCTAAGCTCATTCATGCCCAGAAGTTCCTGGATTTTTTTTTATTATTTTTCTAAAGCTGTTTCTGACAGTCTTCCTGCTTCAGGGAAAGCTGCAAGGACTGTTTATTGTTCTTGTCTTCTTCCTTAATATTTTTAAGCCCCTCTCCAGGCAATGGCCTAAGATATTTTTCTCCTTTTGTTATTTACTTGCCTGAAATGACTGTGAATATGGTGCCTGAGGGTTCTGCAGCCTCTCCAAGGACAGAAACTGACACAGCAATTTTTATTTTTTAACCCTCACCAATACCAATAGGCTCAATTATGTTGCTTTTTCTCTCCTATTTAATTACTTTTAGCTAAGTGGACTTGAAAAAAGCCCTCCAATTAACCCTGGCTAAAATATTTCAAATTTTATTAGTATTTAAGCCATTGAATCACTTATGCCATCACCCAAATTGGCTGTGCTACATTTTTCCCCCCAGTGAAAAAAAAATTATTCCTCAATAATCATTAGTGTCATCAAATTACAATTCCATGGAGAGCCAGATCAGATGAATATGCCACTGAACACATAGTTGTAAAAGATGAATGGCAAGCTGCCCCAGACTTGCTGGGGTTGGAGTTTCTAATCTATTTTGGTATATTTTCCTGTTTTGAGGCTTTTGATAATATTTTGTGGTTATTCAGAGGAAGACTGAATCTCTAAGGAACCAAAACCAGAAAAGAAAGTCTGACTTTTGGGGTACAGGCTAACCCTTTCACAGCAATACTACTAGAGTAGTGCCATGAGTAACAAACATCTTCAGCCATGTACTAGCAGGGGCCAAGCCACAGTCTGAGCTCAGCCTAACCCATGTCCTGCATCAGTGACCAGACACTAAAAGACATTTTTTGGGGTAGCCATAAGTTTGTGTGATACTGAGCAGGAAGCGTGATGTTTAGGCCAGCAATGTATACAATAGCATCATAAGACACTAGATAGAGGATATTTCCCTTTTGGAGGCACTGATGCTTTGGGCAAGAATTTGGAAGCATAGAGAGAGTTGAAAGCAGTAAACCCATGTGAATTATACTAGTTCCCAGCTATTAAATATTCATGAACATGGGTTGATATTCATGAGTTTGGCTCAGACCAAGCCACCCTGATTGACTGGCTTTGGACTTCTAACCAAACAGTTCTTACAGCTAAACACTTTCCTGGATGTGATGTGATTTATTTAAGGAGATGTTTTCAAAGTGATCCAGTTACAGAGACTTTCTGTATCATGCTGCAGCTTTAAAAAACTCGGTGCCCTCCTTTCCCCCTCCCGCTGTGCCCTGGTTATGAACTCTGGGAAGTGTGGTTTATGGTGGCACTGCTGAGGCACAGCTTCAATTAGGCTACAGTGGTGCTGGCAGGTGCTGCAGCCAATTACCTAAAACGTAAGTGCTTTAAGGAAGGCAGCACTTTTTGTCAGGGCCAAAATGATTTCCAGCTCCCAGTTCATTGTTTCAGGACCAGAAGCACATAACTCAGGACCGTTAAGCATACAGTAAAAACATCGCCTGTTGATTTACACACGTACATTGACTAATGCTATCAGTGGAGTATTTACCTTAATCAATATTAAAAGATGCCTTGATGATTTAAACGTCAAGTTGTCTCAAACCAGTCAATACATGTTGTCACTCAGAAGCATATGCTTATCTGTTTGCTGCTCATTTCCTCTGCCCCAGTGAATGAATTTGGGTGGAATGGTTTGCTACCAAACATAGAATCATAGAATGGTCTGGGTTGGAAGGGACCCCAAGGATCATAGAGCTCCAACCCTCCTGCCACAGGCAGGGCCACCAACCTCCAGGCCTGGAGCTACACAAGGTTGCCCAGGGCCCCATCCAACCTGGCCTTGAACACTTCCAGGGATGGGGCATCCACCACCTCTCTGGGCAGCCTGTTCCAGCACCTCACCACTCTTTCTGTAAAAAACTTCCCCCTAATATCTAACCTAAACCTTCCCTCCTTTAGTTTTAATCCATCCCCCTTGTCCTGCCATTATCTGCTCTTTTAAAAAGTTGAATCCCCTCCTGCTTATAAGCTCCCTTCAGGGACGGGGAGGCTGCAATGAGGTCCCCCCGCAGCCTTCTCTTCTCCAGGCTGAACAAGCCCAGCTCCCTCAGCCTCTCTTTGAAGGGCAGGTGCTCCAGCCCTCTGATCATCTTCATGGCCTCCTCTGACCCCTCTCCAACAGTTCCACATCTTTCTTGTATTGGGGGCCCCAGCTCTGGACACAGGACTCCAGATGGGGCCTCACGAGGGCAGAGCAGAGAGGGACAATCACCTCCCTGTCCCTGCTGCCACCCCTCTTCTGATGGAGCCCAGGATACCATTGGCCTTGCGAGCTGCAAGAGCCACTGCTGGCTCATGTTAAGTTTCTCATCCACCGCAATCCCCAAGTCCTTCTCAGCAGGGCTACTCTCAAGAAGCTCTTCTCCCAGTCTGTATCTATGTCTGGGATTCTTCAAGCCCAAGGGCAACCCCTGACACTTGGCAGTGTTGAACCTCATTAGGTTCCCCTGGGCCCATCTTTCCAGCCTGTCAAGATCCCTCTGGATGGCTCCTTTCCTTCTAGGGTGTCGACCACACCACTCAGCTTGGTGTCATCCGCAACATCTTCCTATCTCCATTTCATTCAAGAGCCCATTTCTCAAATTAATGTTGTAAGTATTTTATAATCTGTGCATACAGTCATATGTTGAGGTTCTACATACAGAAACTGTTTGGGGAATTGTTGCTGTGGTATAGACCCAGGTACTTGATGCTAACAATGAAGAAACACAGAAGTTGCAATGAGTTGTATCCAAGGGAAGTTCCTTTCCTGACCCGCAGTGAGTGGGGATTTCCGTTACACCCCAATTCATCCCACCTCCAAAACCACTGCAGTAAGCTGAAACTCCAAAGTTGCAGTAACTGATTTCAAGGAGACCTTCTCCTTTCTTTCATGACAAACTCCCTGCAGCTCACCACTCTGTATCACTCCTGTTTCTGTGATCTGTTTGTCTTTCATTATAGCATTACCCAAACCATCAGGCACCATATTATTTGAAACACTTTGGAAGAGAAGGAACAGATTTATTTATGTTTTTATATGCTATACCATCTAGTCAGCAAAAATATCATTCTAAATCTGAAAAGCACTTAACACATCTCCCCCTCAACGGCCACACCAGACTGTGGAAGTTATAAACTGGCTACTATCTCTCCAATAATTCACCAGGCAAGTTACATCACTATTACTTGCTTTTGCACAAGCTCATGCACGAGTCAAATAGGCTGCTTCCCTCAACACAACCATGGTATCTACTTATACACACAGGTATTAACGTTATCTACCCTATGCCTAATTTTAAAGCCTATTGAATCCTGCTACCCCTGCTGATGTTCCCATGAAAAATTAATTTGGTCTGTCTAGCCACAGGATATCTCCAAACACTTTGCAGCCCACACACTTCACAGGGTGTCTCAGTAGGTCCCAACTCTCGTGGGGTGTTAGCAGTGTGCTCCAGCCTCCCTTTCACAGGCAGGCATGCACTCCTCTGTGCCAGGAGGCCCCTCCATGCCTTCAGGCTAAGGCTTCTTGCTGGACTTCTGTGGCCTTGGCAACTGCCCCACATCAAGATGAGACTGAAACATTAGGTCTCCTCCATCTTTTCTCCCAAACACGTTGGTGGTAATTCTCAATAGCTTCATTTTTAATCATGTTTCAGACTCTCAATGTGAGCAGGAATATCTTGCCACATGCTACTAGGGAAACTTCCATCAGTATTCAAGAAAAAGCCCGCACACAAACCCAGGGAATACTTGATGTTCCAATGGCATCCTCAAGATGCCATTTAGAAATTATGGTCCCTCCTCTAGCCAAACAGGAAGCCACTGCCTCCAAAAGCATTTGCTCTATGAACAGGACTTTTGTGACAATACCAGCCAGGAAAGAGAAACTTAAACAAGTCTATCAGGTATTGTAATTATATATTAAATTTTTTTTAAAAAGAGTTAGGCATTGGATGCATCAAAGTGACAACATATTGTATTTTTTACAAATTATGCCACACATATCCTTGCAGAGCTCACTTTGAAGTTGTATAAACCACAAGATTTGAATACATACTTTGTTTGAGAGGTGGTTTTGGTTTTTGTTGCTGCTGTTTCTGACAGGCAAGAAGCAGCTTTCATACCGTATCAGTCTTAAACGGCATCATTTTCCTCCTCCTCAAACTACTTCTGCTCCTACTTTTTCTTTCAAAAGATGCATTTTTATTTCTTTTTAACCTCAAAACTGGCTACATTTCTCAGACTTCCATCCCTCCTCAACTTCAAGAGGAACTGCTTAACACAAACGTGGACAGTGCAGCCCTACAGTTCTGAACTTCAGCTTGGAAGCAGCTGGGACAGTGACATGAGTAGTGGTTTAGGGAACTGCCCCCTTCAACTTCATCTACTTTAACAAACCTCTTCATTTCCCTTGATTTAAGGGAACCTTACACACTGCAGCACTGGATACATCAGCCTGCAAGCAAGCGTAGGAGATTGATAAGTCACAGAAATGGATTGCATGAGGGATAGTTTACATGGGCTGGGGAAGCACGTTCCGTGTCTGTCCCAAGGAGAACACAAAGGGAATGCTTCATAAATCTTCAGTTTGTTTATGAATTAGGTTCTAACCTCAGCTGATTTTACAACTGTAAAATGAAAACTATTTAATGGAATTAACTCTTGTAAAAGCAAGGTTTACTTAGTCATAAATTCAAGTGTACTTTCACTTCACATTGCATTACTTGCAAAGAAAGGAGTTTCCTGCTCAATTACAGCACAGCAGAAGTGCCTGAACAGATCACATATTATATGCAAGTTGTGTATCTTATATAACATATGCAATAACACAGATATATGGGCCCAAATCCTGACACCACCTTCAGTTTAGTTTTGGTAGAGAATACTGTATTTTTGCCGTTCTTAATGAGTAAGCTTCAGTTGGATCCCCTTGCCAGAGACTTGTCACTTGAGTATCTGTGGATCCTTCCTCACTTTTAAGCTAAAAGCAGAAAAATCATCCAGGTTTAGAAGAGCACTAAACCAAGAAAAACTAAATTACAGTTTAATTGGGTGCCTATGCTAGATATTTGGCAACACGTTGACAAATCTGAGGTCTGAATCTTCAACATTTATACACATCATGAAATCATTCTGCCAGCAGTTCGGAGTGAAAAGTGGCTATAAAATGCTCCCATATCACAAAGGTAATAGCTCACAGCACAGCAGGTACTAAATCCAGTATTAACTACTTATTGCACAGGGGGGAATTGGCTAAAAATACCTTTTAAAGGTAAAGAGCATGTACCAAACCCTTTGCCAGGACTTGACTACAAGTCTGCTCACAATTACAATTCCAAAGACAGCCAGGAAGGAATGGGGAGAGGAATCAAGCTTACTCTGGTTGTAAAGATTAACCCCAGAAATAATTTTGGGGAAGAAAACCAAAGGTAATTTTCCAGGTGATAGGGAGCAGCACCTCTTCCCGTTCACCATAGAGAGACTTGACCTACAGTGCAGGCACCTAAGCTAGGTGGAAGGATGTATTCTCACAAACCCCTCCAGGTGTTACCAGTAGTGTGCAGTCACAGGGATACTCTCTCCTTTATTTGGAACCTGTCCTTACACAGACTCAGCCACATGCTTGCTGTTAGACATTGGAAATAATCCTTTTTGATGGCAGCAAAGCCATGCCATGTGTACGTCTTTGGGGCTGGCTTGCTCACTGTCATTCCTGGAGGAGTGTGAACTAAAGACTTGGAAAGAGCAATTAAAACTCTCAATAGTTAAGCAGTCCACTCTATTGTTTTCAGTTGCCATAAGTACTGTGGAAACAAAGTCAGATCCACAGCAACTGGCTTTCCCATGCAATGAGGTTATAAAGCCTGTGGGACATTCTGAAGCACTGCTGAGCCGCTGGATGCGGCTGCAGCTGCACTTACCCTCCCACTTCTGCCCCATGTCAACATTTGCCCCAGATATCAGGTGATACCTCAAACCAGAGGACATGGATTTGTCCTCTAGACAGAAGACTCCTCAATATGAACATAATGTATGTGCACCCATTTGAAACAGGTGTTTAATCTCCAACAGCTTTTCTGGCCAGTGGAAATTCTATAGCATCCTTCCTTCCTTGTCACCGTTATAATACTTTAAATGTTGTTTTTCTTTCCCCTATTAAGAGGAAAACATTTCTCAGAAGAAGTAGTGGCCTGTTAGGGCTATAAAACAAGTTTGCACAGACATGTAACACGTTGAGCCACAAGACACGACAGAGCGTGTTTTATGGGGCAATTAATACTTGCCTTGGGAGCACTGTGAGGTATGAAGCACTGTCAAACACACCCCAGTATACCCAAATGCAGCTTGGAAAGCTGCATTTTGCTTCTTGAAAAATAATTATGGAATTACCTTGCCAATTTTTAACCTGCACCAGTGTAAGAATAGTATGGTCCTATTATGGAAGAGCAGCAAGGCATACTAACAGCAGAAGACACCGCTTTCTAACCCAACAGTCATACTCACATCCCGTGGTCTGGATTTTTGAGTTAATGTTGCTGTGTTTGCTGGTACATCCTTATTTCCTTCACCTCCCCTGTTACAGATCTTATTTCAGTTTGGTCTGGGCTTACAGGTATTTATTTCTCAGAGCATTTCCCCACGTGCATCCCAGTGCTGGCTCTCATACAAATGCAGGGCACAGAGATAGCATGTTATCTGCAGTAGTTACAGCCCTGTTAAAATAGCTGGCCAGGGTGCACGCTCCTATTTTACAGTCCTCCTTTGAACAGCAGCTTTAGCTGTTTCAGGGTTTGGAGTAGGCAGTTGCAGATTGGCAGGAGGTAAATCCTAGAAAGCCTTCCCCTCTCCCTGTGAACTGGAGCAGGCTCTCAGATTTATAAGCCACTGCAAGTCACAGTGTGCACAGGCACTTCCCACAACTACTTCAAGTTTTCAGCAGCAGCCTGACTCCCACCATGCTGCACAGCACCAGCTCTTACCACTCCTGGGGTATTTAGGAGAGCCCAGCAGGGCTGGAGAGACCTACAGCAGCCACAGCCAGCATCACCTCCCCACTCTGCCGTGCTAAAGTAGCAGCTGGGATTACAGGGACAGATCCATTACACCTCTAAATGGGACACAAACTAACAAGTGGAAAAAGCAACATATGTACTGTATTTCTAATTTTTGCTTTGCTTACAGTAAGTTTTATCTATCATTAGCTTGTGAACCCCCTGGGTCCCCCTTGGATGACATACCCGTAACGGTCAGGCTAACAGGGTGGTAGGTGCTCACTGCAGCAGGGCCGCTCGAGAGGCTCCCAGTGCACGGCACCGATAACTGCCCGCGTGAGGCCACGCGAGAGGAAAGCACCACTGCACCCAGCCTTCTGGCCAAGGCCAGGGCACAGCTGGGAGGAGCAGCTCAGTCACAAAGCTGGCCAGGTGGCATGTGAGCAAGCTGTCTCCCTGTGCACACACACAGCTGAAGCTTACACACATCTCCAAGTACCATTTTCTGAGAGAAGAACTGACAAGCTCCCAGCAATTCCACAGACAACTGCTGCCATGCAAACCCCCTCCCCACACACTCCCCGATTAGAGACACTGTGCTAAAGACAGTACAATAGGAAAACTGGAACAAGGACTTCAGGAAATACAAGGAGGTGGTGGGAAATATTCCCATACCTCCCATACATGAATGCACTCTAGAATCACTTCAGTGCAGGGCAATATCCAAATATAAAAAGCTCAGATAGAAAACCAGAAAGTAAACATCACAACCCAAACCCACTGAAGATTTAACAGAGCCCTGCCAGGCAAAGCGCAAGTAATTTGTTTCTCATCATGTGTATTATGCTGGGAGTGAGAAGGAAGAATGAAGTTATAACACTCCTAGGAGTCACGAGGCACGTCAGGTCTCTACAAGCAGTTCAGAGCCAGATCCTCACCTGCAATAAAATCGGCGCTGCTCTATGAAGTCCGTAATTGTATCAAAACCAAGGCCCTGGGCTTTCATGCCTCCAGTCATGATCCCCACATGCTGATATTTTGCAGATTAAGCCTCTAGAGCTGTGAAAAAAGCTGTTCTCTCCAGGATGTCACGTAGATTCATTTGTTAGTCTTTGAGGTCTAATACTTTTTTGAAAAGAACTTTTTAAAGACAAGATTCTCTTAAAAGCATTAGAAATAAATGTTAGAAGAAATAGCCTTTGATAGGACAAAGCAAGCTACACTGTTTCCACCATTTCATTAACCACAAAGAATTTTTTCATCTGTAAGATGACTCCATGGACTGCATGAAAATGCAAAAAACGTAGCCATGGCTCCTAGATTTTAAGTTTACCAAGTCTTTCACTAATTTATCATTCTAAGAGAGCCCTTCTACTTGAAGTTTGGGATGTGGGTCTATCACACAGTTTCCTCTTAGAGTCTCTAATTTCTGCTCCTACAAATCTGTGCTAACAAAAGCTCTTATGTCAGAATTCATAAACACAAGTGCAATGGGAAAGGATCTGCATATAAGAATGCCCTGGTTAGTTTCCCCCTTCAAAACAGAGATTGATCCTAATATAATTAGATACCGGTATGCTTACACGTGTATTTTAATTATTCTCCAAAGAAATATTTAAATGTCACATTATAAACTAAAGGAGTGAACACAAATACTCCAGAGAAGGAATTGGAGCTTTACCACATTCAAACTGTTTTCTTGCAACACGTTTCACTCTCCTGCAAAACAGGAGACAACAATCCTATATCTGAAAGGAACATTTGGGAAAAGTTGTAAAATATCTTACTGAAAAAAAGAAAAGCCATAAAAATAGGGACCACTGAATTTCTTCATAGCTGAATTCACAATTCAGTTTGCAAAGTACCTCATATGTGTCAGCTCTTGGTACTACTAATTCTTCACCCTAGGCAATGCTGCAGGCTTGGGGCAGGGTGGCTGGAAAGCTCTACAGAGGAAAAGGATCTGGGGGGTGTTGGTTGATACTCACCTGAACACGAGTCAGCAGTGTGCCCAGGTGGCTAAGAAGGCCAACAGCATCTTGGCTTGCATCAGGAATAGCATGGCCAAGGAGGTGATCATACCCTGTACTCAGCTCTGGTGAGGCCACACCTTGAGTACTGTGTTCAGGTTTGGGGCTCCCACTATTAGAAAGATAGAGACCCTGAAGCATGTCCAGAGAAGGGCAACCAGGCTGGGGAAGAGTCTGGAACACAAGCATTATGAGTAGCTAAGAGAACTGGGACTGTTTAATCTGGAGAAGAGGAGGCTCAGGAGAGACCTTATTGCTCTCTACAGCTACCTGAAAGGAGGTTGTAGTGAGCTGGGGGTCAGCCTCTTCTCACAGATAAGTAGCAACAGGACAAGAGGGAATGGCTGCAAGTTGCACCAGGGAAGCTCAGGTTAGAAACTAGGAGAAATTTCTTCTCAGAAAGAGTGGTTGGGCACTGGAACAAGCTGCCCAGGGAGGTGGAGTCACCACCCCTCAGGGTCTTCAAGGAAAGGGTGGGTGAGGTACTTCGGGACATTAGTTTCGTTAGTAATATAGGTGGTAGGTGGATGGTTGGACCAGACCTTGGATATCTCTTCCAGCCTTATTGATTCTGTGATTCATTGGCACATACTTCAGAAAAGTTTCTAAAGAGCTGCTCACAAGTCCAACCTGTAGCCACACACCTGCTTAACACACAGGAAAGCAAAGAAGAAGTGAAAGCATCATTTGCATTACTGTGTGATCCATAGGAGCAAGTTACTGTTCTGCTCTTCCAAAGAGCAGAAGGTCAGGGTTTGGAGACCTCAGCACCTCCCAGTTCCTACTACAGCACTAGCAGCCAGGCTTTCCAGGAAGCTTTCCCCCAAGTCTGGGCCATGATCTCAACACTTAAATGCCAGGTAAAACTCTGATGTGTGGCCCATATATTTGTCCAGAGGGGTCAAAATTCCTCTATTACCACTCCCAAGGCTGGCATAAGTGTGAGATCTGCAGAAACACCACCAGAGATATTCTTCCCACTTCTGAATTGTGGAGACAGAATTCCACTTACCAACTGGGCAATCCTGCATTGCAGCTGCTCATTTCAGAGTGACTCCTTACAGGTGTGAGCAGCAACCCTTGCTCACCTACCTAAGGCCCTCTCCTCAGCCATTAAATTCAGCACAAGGTTTACACGAGGTAAAGAACGCAGAGTCCGGAAGTGTTCATGCTTTTAAGCAATGCCCACACAAACAACCTCTACCCAGCCACAAAGATGAAACTTGACTGACACATTCAGAGAAACACCAAACTCCTTCCAAACCAGCTTACACCTTAAACTGGGTATTTGCCTGTTTAATTTTGGAACTGTTATCCAGAGAAATAGGGGCCTACATACTACTATTGACCAGCTATTCTTGGCCACTTCTACTCAGTGTTTATTGATGTTTGAGACATTTTCTTTAGAAAACACACAGTAGTACAGGCAGAACCTCAACTGAGACAGGGCCCCTTGTGCTAGGCTCTACCAACATTCACGTTGAAATGGGATGCAGAGAATTCCATCATTCATCCAAGGTAATGGGACCTTTTGGAACAGACTGGGGATTGAAGCCACATCTGAAATACCAGTTACCTGCTTGAGCCCTGGACCCTGGCCTTGAGATGAAGAGCAGCACTTCTTGTCAACAAGGTCGCAGATCCACCCCTGCAATGGACACAGGGCCACTGCTCTGTGCTTTAACAAGAAGGGAGACTGGTCCATCTCAAATATATTCCTGCTTTCAAGACACCCCTAGCATTGGTGGCAAAGAAGCCAACTGTCATGCTGGCATAGTCTGGGATCACTGGAGGTGTTTGCTTTTAGTCTCTCAAGTTTATTTAACCAGTCCCCATCTTTACATTATCTGTGGCTTTCACATAAACAGGAGCCCATACGCCGACCTCTACTGGTAATAGCAAGGTTAGGGAGATAGTGCAGGCTTCCAGATAAAGGTATTTGTCTTCATTAATCTGCCACCACCACTCACTAATCACAGCCACATTAAATAGATGTCAAGGAACATCAATTTCTTTGATTTCTGAGGTACAATAAAAACTAAAATGTAGGCATAACAATTCCAGTATTTTTTTTTCTAAAAAGTTAGCATCCACAATTCTTCCTGCATCCCATTAGACACTTTTACACATATTAGAGATGACACACTGTGTACTAAGGAGGTCAAAAACTTAAAATCTGTCCAAGAATACTGAAACCCCTGGTGGCATCTGACATAATTTATAGTGCTAAAGAGCTGGGGAACAGGAAAAGGTTGATGTAGTAATAACATTAGCAGGAACTATAGTCCATGCAAGCCAGTGCTAAATAAAGTGCCAATCAATAGCTCTTTTATTAGTAGGTACAATCAATGTACAGCAGGCAGGCCTGGCCAATTAAGCTTATCGACTGACCAAAGAGTAGCAGGAAACATTCTTTCCTCAGTTTTGTTTTCCTTTCTGTAAGTGAGAAATGAGCTCCAGTTTTATCACTGGATTCCCACCAAGGCATCTCCAGGAGTTCCTGTAGAGGGGAAACACTGACAAAAAGCAGGCTTGAGCTATCTTGGTATCCTTTAACCCAGGGTCAGCCATGAGAGCCAATATAGTCAAGGGTCACTTGTGAAGTAACTTTTTTTTCTAGTGATTGTATAAAGTAAAAATGTTGTTCTTTTAGATGAAGGGGAGAGAACTGGTAAAGGAAGAACACACAATGCCTGAGCAAGGCTTAACCATTAACAGTCCTGTAAGACCTTAGGAAATTAAGCCTATTTGTTTCTAATTCATGTATGCACTGCACGAACTCTAAACCTCCCAGTGTGGAACACCCTGAGTATCTACCTTGGAGGAAAGGAGCCAAAACTACAGCTCTGGTAAGAGTTAAACAGAATTTAAGTTTCTAAAGACTGTTGAAAATAATGGGAGCTTTAACATTCAACTGTGACTAACTGTGGAGATGCAAATAGAATATTTATCCACGATACCACTCTCCCTCCCTGCTCTGATCGCCCTTCCTCCATTATCACTTTCAAAAGGAAAAAGTTAGAAGACCAGATAAGATGTGGGTTCTCAGTGTGATCAAATAAACACTGTGTGGTGGTCACAAGGAAAGAAAACACATTGTAGGAATGAACAGTAAAGATTACGTGTTACGAAGAACCCCCCAAACTTGGCAGCCCAGATGCCGATTCCCCACTGATGTGAGATGGGATTTCTGCAGCCAGTGCTGCACCCATCCCAGCAGTCAATCTGCTTCTTTCAGGGTTAGATCCTTCAGCTTATTACCAGCAGTCAGTGAATAGAACACTGTTCACCAGGTTGACATCCCTGTGGGCCTGGCACTACCAGTGCTTTACGACACCTCAAAGTAGAGGGTGGGAGGTTGAAGCTGATTCTCAGCATTTGACTACAACCACAAAGGCACTATGGGACAGGCCAGTTCAGCTTCCTATCAGACAGTTCCCCAGCTGTGTTCAATTCAGAAAATAGTTCAGCAACCTGCAGAAGTCACCTTAGGTGTCAGAAAGTTCACAGCTACAGATGAGCATCTCGCTGTCTGTATTTCTGTTGCTTGCCATTTTCCTTCTCTTGCTTACGCTCACTTAACCTATTAGACTAAACAGAGCAAGTGAAATAACTCTGCATCCCAAGTGCAACAAGGTTCAGTCTTCCATACTACAACTCAGAAGAGCTCTGACTGCACAAACTGCAGCTCCCCTGGGAGCTGTGTGATCTTACTTGTAGCACCACAGCCTCTGCTGAAATCCATCATAGGGCATACATGCAAAAGTTGCTTTAATTCACTAGAGAAAAATCAACCTCACCAGTAAGCCATTTACTCAGAGCTCTGCTTACCCATGTTTGTGAGACATTAAGTACTGTAATTCCTGGCCCACGAAGTTATGACAGTTTAAGCAGAGCAACAAGGCAACAAATCAAGTTGGGGATAAAAACACAGAGCAGATCCTTCCATTTGGCTTTTTCCATGACAGTTCATAGCCATCTCCAAAGGGTGGCTTACTTAATTACAGGCTTCTTGGCCTGAGTAGCAGCCTCACCTATATTGTCCAGAAGACAAAATTTTGCCCAGGTTTTTCCAGTTCTGTCCAGAATCCCTTTCTTGAATCAGCCCTGGCTACCCACCTCAGAGAAAGTTCACAGTGTCTTTTGGATAGAGGGGGTTTGTTCTCTCACACTTTTACACAGATGACAAGTCAGGCTGAAACATTCTGCCCTGAAACACACAGGGAATTAATGACCCAGCTCACTGCTTTACATCCAGGACAGGCCACTTCCAGGGAAAAGTGGATAATCCCTGTCTAGCACATTACTCCAGCACAGTTTAACCTCAACACTGCACAGCGCACAACTAAGTGTCACCAGGTGTAGAGAAACATCTCTGGAAAGCCAGAGGCACATGGGACAGTCAGTCCTAAGCTTTACCCACCTTTCAGAGTTGCTTGGTGCCTCTCCCTACACACGTGTCTCCTCTCTTGTAGAAGATGGACAGCAAGATCAGTTCATTGCTTGGTTTATCACCACTGATGACTCCTGTCCCCAGAGGTTGGACTTGCTCCTCTGCAAGCAAATCTGTAAGGCAAAAGACAACATCCTTAGCTCGGGCTGACTGTCAAAACTCAGCTAAATCAAGTTAAAACAGGTCAAAAGTCTTTATCAGTGTAAAGCTTCCAAAGGAAGCATGGAGACTTGTGTCCTCAAATTCTGTTAAGATCAAGCAGTCCTAGTGCACTGCTATTCTTTTGAGATTTCGAAGGAGAGATACCTTTGACTGAAAGCACCAGGACATGCCCCTCCCTTGCTCCCCTGGAATTCTGAGGTCAGCCACATTTGTGCCTTAGGGTGGGGTTTTTAAGGTTAAAAATCTTGAAGTCTGACTGAAGGAGGTAACCTGGTTACAGCCTGGGAGAAGGCAGTTAACAAGCACAAGCTTGCTCAGCAATATTAATGAGCCTTGAGATAAAAACACATTTCAAGTTTGAGGGTGGTTTTTCTGAATTGCTGAGAGGACCCTCAAATATACTCCAGGTAAGGGCCAGAAGCATCTCCTGGACTTCATTTATTAATTTGCCCTCATATCAAAAAGCAAGATGCTCCGACTAAGATGCAGAGCTACATCTTCACACTCAACATGCTCTCAACTAGAGTCTATAAAGATACAGCTGGACATGTGCAACAAATACCACTTGGTTGTTCAGCAAAATCTGTGTTGAAATTCCCTCTTTGTTAATCCATTTTAGTGAGAAAACCAGAGTCAGATCTTGAAGACACAAGAACTTCACATGGAGGCACTTCTGTGAGCACAGAAGGTGGAGCCTGGGAAGGAGTTCACCACTGCTCCTCTCTGTGTCTCTTCCTCTGTTACACTCCCTCCTAAACTGTGCAACAGATGGGAGCAGTTGGTTTTTAAAAGGTTTTTATTTTCTGGTTTCAATTTTTCATGTGTCATTTGAATCTGGCACAATACCATTCTCTAGTGAAGAGGAGACATTGTGTTAAGCTTAATTATCAAAGGCTGAAGCCTAGCAAGCAATCAATCATTCAGTGACACGCTCATGCTTTCACTGATTTGAAAAAATATTTGTGTGTGTCTATTGAAAAAAGAGAAACTGTCAGAGACAAACCCAGCATCTCTCCCTTTGCTGTACATCGAACTAGCAAGGCTGTGGGGAGGAGATGAGTGAAGAATGTTCATTTGTTTGTTCTGAAACTGAACCCAACTCTTTGGCACGTGAGCCCAGGAGTCACGTAGGATGGCTGGTAGCGGCAACACCCGCCTTCTGCTGAGCTTTGCCTTATAATTAAGGCTGATCCAAACAGTCCCAAAACTAGTTTCTAGACAGCTTTCCTGAAGACTCAAGGTTGTTTGGTTGTTTTGTTCTTTAATTTTCTTTGGTTCCCACCCCCCTCCCCCCCTTTTTTTTTTACTGCCAGATAAGTGCTCCGGCAGCTGCATTCCTGGGGAACACTGACATCCAGTGGAGAGCTGGGGGCATCCCCAGAGCCAACGCCATGGCCCCCAAGTCAGCATTTCCGTGGAGAGGAAGGCCCCACAAGTCTAAGGGCTGTGTGAGACGCCTCGGATTACAGGCAAACCCTGAGCCTCGGTGCTCGGGCAGCGGCACGCTTCAGCAGCAGCTTGAATGACCTTGAGCCGTAACAGTTACTTGTGTCTTCTGAACCCTCAGTACAATGATCACATTTCTACCCGGGTTATTTCTGGGTTTACCTGCAGAGCTGAGATATGGGGGGTTTTGGTTGAGGAGACATTGAAAGAAAAAGCCTCTTGTACCCACTGCCCAGCAAACACACCGTGCTGGCTGCTGTTTTTCCAATGATACAGGGTGACACGTCCCATTAGACAGCCCCACATTTCAAGTGATAGCATACAGCCAACAGTTAACATTGTTTTTCTTTGGAGAAACAGAGTCTCTGTCAGGTCACTCTGGAGTTATCACCTAGTATAAAGGCATCTGCTGTCACTAGCCCGACTCCAACCACCGCACGGGTGCACTTGCCTGTGCAATTGTCTTCTTGCTCCTTTGCTACAGCACCAGAGATGAACTCTTGGGGTTCTCAGTTTAATACACCACATTGCTTGGGAATGCAAGAGATGCTGCAACAGCAGCCAGCTACAGGAATTACAGTGGTGGTAACACCACCTCAAAACCAGGGTAGACCAAAATTTGAAGAAAGAAAACACACTTGTATGAGCAAGCTACAGACAAGAGCCCTGTTTCACAAGGAAACGGTTGAGGTTTTTAGGCTGGTTTTCTCTCTGCATTGCATTCCAGTACAAAGCTTCAAAACATTTCATCCTGCCATCCCCAAATACAACGCGTTCACCCTGTTATAACCACAAGGCCAAAACCACAAGCCTGAATCTTGAGAGACTGGATTTTTCTGAATCCCACACAGGGAACCTGAACCTGGGACTGACTCCCATACCCTTGCAGCTATGAACAGCTCCATCTTACTCCCTCCCTCATCTCAGACCCAAGACACTCTCAGACAGATCCACTTTCACTAAAACTGTTTCATCGCATCAGCATTTCGAACAAAATCCTTTATCAGAAGTCCCAGAGCAGCTCCAGTCAGCTGTATTTACCTCCTGGCCAAGAAACAGGCCACACTGTGCTGTTTCACAATGCCTTATTCTCAACCAACTCAAAAAGGTTGCTTTAGAGTTACTCCAGATTGACACCAGTAAAAACGAGATCAAGAGGTGGTGGTGTTTCTTACAACGCAGTTACATCCTTTGCATCCCACTCTGAGCAAGCATATGCTCTGACCTGCATCCTTCAGTGCTCCCCTATCAAGGGGGATACTTTGGAACAGCCTAAGCCATCATCACCTTTTGTTTCAGACAGACTTGAGCACGTTGTTAAAAATAGCAGCAGGGAGCAGAGACCCTTTGGAAGGATGCACCAAGAACAGTGTTAAGCCAAGCCTATGCTCAAGCACTTTTTCCAGCTGGGATCAGAGAACATGCCAAATAATCAACATTTTTCTTCCAAAAGGTCCCCACTCCAAAGGTGAAGAAGAGACACCTGCTCACTCCTGAAGGTATGACAGTAAGATTACAGGTCTCCCCAAAGCTTATACTATTTTAGCCTATTTTTCAAAAGAATACATAAATATTTTAGTGCTCTGACAAAGTGTTGCTTTCTCCCTGGAGCAAGGCAAGCTAGTTCTGTCTTAAGGCAGGATATCTTCTTACTGCCTGATTTTTGATACACAGTTTAAGTAATGAAGAAACTTCTGAAAAAGGTTCTTCGTGCATCCTTCCAAAGGAAATAATAGGGGATGGCTCCTGTTTCTACAGCCAGCAAACTCTGCGGTTTCTTTTATGAGCTAAATGAAAGGAACATACAAAATAATCATTATGGATTTGTATGAAATTACTGGGTATGGAATGCAGTAAATCCCCAAACAAGCTTTAACTATGGCTTGTAAGATATAATAATCAGGTAGAACTGCAGACTATCCTTTTGTAAGATGCAGTAGAAACCTAATATTTTATCGGAAACCTTGATTTATGTTTAATAGCTCTGCTACCTACTAAAAAAGATCTTGTATTAGCAAATGGGTACAGATCCAGTCCATTAGCTTAGGACAACTGAAAAACTCAAGGGTTTTGTGAACTAATGCAATAAAATATCATTAAACACTGTAGCATGACAAGACAGACAGAAGGTTTGAGTTGAAAGTCAGGAGAAGTGTTTGAAATGAAGTAAAATGTACAATAGATATGTTTAGGTACATCTGGCTTACATTTGCAGTAGGTCGTCAGAGGACCTTAGTGTCTGTGATGTAAATGAATAACAGAGCCCTCAACAATTTAACTGTCATCAGTATAAATGCTTTAACTGGCACAGTAAAGCAAAGCTCTGGGCCTCTTTCTAAATCTCCATAAGCTCCTGGTCTGAATTATAAACTGGGGCTGCATTACCTGAAGATGAAAGCAGCCAGGTCAATTCACTTAAAACCAGAGAATTACCACTGCGGAGCTGTGATGAGCAGCAAGGAGCATGTGTGTGCGTATGCCTGGGTGCGTACGTGCAGCCGCATTTTTAACGTACAGTGGTCAGAGGGGAGGAACGTCTGACTGCCCAGCCAGTCCACATCCAGACTCCAAGGTCTGATGGGAAGGCAGGCAACCCTTTCGATTTCAGCTGGCCAAAGCTCCCAAGCAGCAAGGCTAAGGACAAATATCTCTCTGGAGATATTCAAGACTCGTCTGGACGCCTATCTGTGTAATATGAGCTGGGGAGCTGCTTTGGCAGGGGGGTTGGACCCGATGATCTCTCAAGGTCCCTTCCAACCCCTACGATTCTGTGATACCATCAGAATTAAACAACTTCAAGGAAGAGCTGCTTCTGTATAACGTGCTCTGAGCCCACTGCTTGCAAACATTTCCCTATCAGGCAGCACCATCACATACACAGGCCAGGATGAAGAAGTCTGCCTACACAAGCTCTGACACTGGCTTAAATAACTTTAGTCAAATCTTCTCTTTTTACATATATTTCCTCTCTCACCTTCTGTCAGCCTTCAGATCACCAGTTTTGGGGAGCCGGAATCAGCCCACCCCTCCATGTGCTATGGCACAACATTGCTGCAAATCCAAACTCAAAGCACACCATATAGTCAACAGCAGCCAAGTGTAACTCCTCACCATGCACCTTTGTCACTCATTTCTAGGCCACTGATCCCATACAACTGTCCAACATCCAAGAGGTTGAAAAAAATTATTCTAAGACTCCTAGGGCAGGCAAAACCTGGATTTTGCCTCTCAAATTCTGAGTTAGATGGACCAAACAGAGTTGGTTGGGCAAGTAAAGGCAACTAAGCTCAGAAAGACGTGCAGGCAGATTGATCGCGTCTCCTGTGATGTGGCCAAGTTAGCATATCGTCACCATAACCTTCTGGGCTCAAGATGAAACTGTTTCCCTCCCCTTCAACAAATGCATAGGATGTTCGCTTTTATAATAAATTCCAAACAAATTAATGGATTCCAACATGCATCATCAAATTTATATTTCCTCCTCCACAGAGTCCTACCCCTGTAAGTAATCCTTAAAATTCGTCATGAAGCTTTCAAAACAATTTATGCAAACAAACATCAAGCAGAGCTATTTGTATTGGCAGCACATTTCACTTAACAACCTACAACAAGGAACAGATGGTCTGAGCTCTGGAAACAGCTACAAAGAAAACAGTAGGAGCAAGTCCATCAGAAGCACTTTTTTCCCCCAATTTTGTGAAGATTACAGACTTGTTCTTGTTTATTTCTTTGATTAGGCTGTTATTTTATGTACTCATGAATCCTTCCCTTGCATTTCATGGAACAAATCCACCAGAAGCACATTCCCCAACTGTGTATAGCTTACAGAAGTGCTGCTTTATGAACTGAGCTATCTGTTCCTCACTGATCCAGCGCGCTCTAAAGCGGTGGGGAAGGAAGCGAAACAACATGCAGATGTTGTACAAAGGACTGACAAGTTTAAGGCAAACCTCTCAACAGTTCACAGCATTCTATCCCTTCACCCATCCCTTGGTCTCCAATATTAAAACAAGCAAAAGCAGACGATTCACACAGTCACATCCACTACGCATCGCTTAGTGCTCACTGGCCTGCTAAGCTGCGATGGTGTCCCTCTTCCTCTTGTGAAGATGGATTGCAAGAGGCTTGGCCCCAGCAGGATGATGGCACAAGCCAAGCAGCATCAGGATGATCCATACGTGCAGCATGACAGGTGGGTCTGTGCAGCCAGTAAGAAGCCTGTTCAAATGGTTTATGCTCATGTCAGGGCCAGAGGGCTCTTGAAGGAAAGAGAAGGCCACAACTGCTCACCACGGTGTGGGAAGCAGTGTAACAAGCAAACATCAGTAATAGTATTTATGTAAATCAGAGAGGAATAACACTTCAAGCAAAAACTAACAGTTATATTAATAGATGCGTCTTCCCTGTATCTAAAGTAATAAACACTATTTCCAAAAAGCAGAACACAATACTCAACTGTATGGACCTTCTAAAGAAGTCCCTGTTCACCAGTATGCATGCATTTGTGTTAATACCACCATCATTATATTCACCATCAGGCCCGTTAGTATCTGTGCTGCGTCACAAAGCTCCATATGAATTCATCTGCACAGACTCACACCCAGCCCTGGATTTAATTTGAATAACATTAGGGACAGCTAACATGCTGCACGGCTATCAGCCCACCAGCCACAAACACACAGCTCCTCTTTATTGCCAGAACTCAGAAGCAAATTAGCCTCTTAGAGTCAGAGATGAATATGGACCATGATGTTAAAAAAGATAATAAACAAGGACTGAAGGACTTCTGACCAGACACTCGTGACAACTTGAAGTAACAAAAAAGATATCTCTGAAGGTCATTAACTTGGGTGGAGACAGGTCAGTTTGGAAGGGTTTGGCTTTGAGAACTGAAACCGTGTTAAATTTTGGTGGAGCAAGTCAAGGACAAAGCAGACCAAACTGACAGCTTAGTAGGACCTTTGAGCATCACAGTTGAGTAAACTTCGTTCCACACAACACTATAATTTCTGTTTTCTCATTAGTGAAGCAGTTTCATATCAGGATGACTACAAAGCTGTTCTCAGTGGTTGCCTTAGAATCATAGAATGGTCTGGGTTGGAAGGGACCCCAAGGATCATAGAGCTCCAACCCTCCTGCCACAGGCAGGGCCACCAATCTCCAGGCCTGGATCTACACAGGGTTGCCCAGGGCCCCATCCAACCTGGCCTCAAACACCCCCGGGGACGGGGCATCCCCTACTTCTCTGGGCAGCCTGTTCCAGCCCCTCACCACTCTCTCTGTAAAGAACTTCCCCCAATATCTCACCTAACCCTTCCCTCCTTCAGCTTCACTCCATCCCCGTTGTCCTGCCAGTGGCTGCCTTTTGGAAAAGCTGATTCCCCTCCTGTTCCTCTGCTCCCTTCAGGGACTGGCAGGCTGCAGTGAGGTCCCCCCGCAGCCTTCTCTTCTCCAGGCTGAACAAGCCCAGCTATCCCAGCCTCTCTTTGTAGGGCAGTTGCTCCAGCCCTCTAATCATCCTTGTGGCCTTGGCAAGCTGTGATTGCCAGTCCTTACATACTAAACACTTTTTCTGCTGGACAGCTTCAGAGAGCAAGACTAATAAAATACTACTGAGGAACAAAACCTAAACATATCAGAACCACTTTCTGCCTTACAGCATCAGAGATCCAAACTTTTCTTTTGGGGGGGAAATCGATGCAGCAGCAAAAGCCCAGGCAGCCAACGTACACATTCTCAACGCAGCTTTTCCCATCGCTCATCAGGAAGAGGAAAGCAAACTCAAGCAGATGATAAAGCTAAGCTAACAGTTCAGATGGGCAAAAGGCATCTCAGGGAAAAACAGCAGGAGAAAACTATCTGGACAAGCTTTGTCATGTAATTACTGCTCCTAGGTTTTACTTGAAAATAAAAAGTAAAGAAAAGGTGCTAGTCGATTTTTCAGGACTTGAACTGTCTGACTGCAGTTTAAACCAATTTGAGAGTAGGTACAACACCGAGTTCACCATCTGACCCTGTAACCTGATACTCAAACTGAGAAAACAGTTTGAAGTTCACTTCAGATTCCTTCATTTGGAGGATTACGATGAAGCATTTCCTGAGATGTCACGCTTTAAACAGCTAATGGCATGTGACAACCAAGTGCTTTTACATTTTACATTCTAAAGTTGCAAACACTTGGCCTCTCCCCCAAGCAGAGAAATATGTAGCAGCCCTAAGAGCTTGACATTTGGGGCCCCGTTGGACTCTCCTTTTACTTTAGCAAGCACTGGATGCAGCCAGGAGACTGCTCGCTGCGAGGAGAAAAACCTTCTCCACAAATGCCTCTCAGCAAGGGGCGGTGGTGGGACCATGGCAATGGAGAAGGTAGAGCTACTGACTGCCAGCAGCATGGTTACATATCAAGCCTGGGTCACCCCAGCCTCCCAAAACAAGTTGTGTTAGGCCTTTTCCCTGTACTCTTCTAATAACATGCATGTGGAGTGACAGGGGCGGGGAAGACACACAAGACAAGGAAGATTTTCAAAGGCAGTGAGTGGAATTGGATGCCCAGTCCCCCTGGTGATGTCCCCCAAGCTTTTGGAGAAGCAGCTAGCAGTTAGTGTCACACAGTACCTGCCCAGGTTCCCTAGCACCTCTGCAGCCACGAGCTCAATGGGGTCACTGTGTTCACTCTGACCTGTAAAGGTCACTCTGTAGCTTTCTAGGGCAGGCTGCACATTAAGCAGTGTATGTATGTATAATCTATACAGACAGAAATAAAAATGAAACCATTGACAACCAGTAAAGTGTTTGGTTTGGTTTCTCTTAGTTTGCAAACTTGGCTGTGTACTTTGTTTCAAACCAGCAATACAATCTCCAAACTACTCTAACCCAAAGAATCACCCTTAATTATTACACTGTACTAAGCAAAAGGCACCACAAGAGGTATGAAGCACCAGGACCCAGGGGCTGAGCACCAGCACTGACCAGTACCCTGACACTGCTTCTGGGTTTTACCAGAGTAAAAACTCTTCTCAAGCACAGTTAGAAAAATCAGGACTCTCAGTATTAAGCTTCAAGTTTCCTTCTACTGGAGAAATGCTGTTTCAGCTGAATTTGGTGGAATTACAGGAGCTGATTAGGTTAACCACTGACTGTTTCCTGGAGGGCATCTGAGACTATGCCCTGACCCAAATTATTTAATCTTGATCCAGATTTGAACCATTGAATTTTAAGCTCCACATCTCTGGGAAACAATAAAGGTAACAAACTTCAGCACAGCTTGAGAGGTAGCAAGGGGCAGAGTGCAAACACAATTGCCCCAGCCACTCAGGGCAGCAAACCCCAAAGCCTTGCTGCTCCTGCTCCAAGCAGGAACCTTTGCCAGGAGACCTGGAGGGGAGGATGTCAGCTGGGTACAAGCTGGGTGCTTCACAGAACATCACAGTATCAGTCAACCCTTCAGCTTCAGGGTCAGAGTGAAAGTTCTGGCCAAGACAGAAGAATGGTGAGTGAGCCCAGGCCAGCGCCAGAATCACCCCAGGCACACTATGCCCCTGCACTCATGACCAGGCTGCTCCCACGCTATTTATACCTAGTAGAGTTTAAACACCTCTTCTGCAGCTTCAGACATAAGCTCTGGCCTGGCCCTGAGCTATTTCCCAATGAAAGCACCATTTAAAAAATCCTGATGACTTTTGTTTGGGATGTTATTTGTCAGACTGAAGGAAGCCAGCGACACTGTGCCAACACCACCAAAGGAATTAGCCTGGAAAAGATGAAATACTGATCAGTTTGCTCACACCTTTCAACTGTTTGCTCAGTAACAGCATCAGGAGATGAAAACACCACAACTTTTCCATAAAAGGGATTTTTAAATACCACAGGAAGCATGCAAGAGTATTCCCACACTGCCCATCACAGCACCATACCTCCTAAGACATCCAGTGAGATACCAGAGGCTGCACAGCTGTGTTAACAGGACACCCCATACAGCTAATTAGCCAAGGGGAGGAGCAGTATTTATTAATTGAGGCCAAACGGCCCTATGCCTTGGCTGCAGCCACAGGGATGCATTCAGAGCCATTTCAGGTATCTTTCAGTGGCACAACATAACACCATGTCCCTTCAATGCTAAGCCACTTTGTTCATTTCAGGACTCAGTTCAGCATAAGACAATTTAGCCCAGATGTTTCACTACCAGCCACACATGAATAAAGTTCAGTTAAAGTACAACAGTGAGGACAGTGTAAGCTTACCAGCAGCACAGGGAAAAGGGACTTTCAACAGGATGCTACAGCACACCCACAACAAGCTTTAGACGTGTCTTCTCCTCTGCTCCCGCACAGAGGGTGCCATGTACAGCCTCTGGCTGCAGTCAGCCAAGGGTGAGAGGGTTCAGCCAGGCAGCACGTCCCATCTCAGCCTCCCCTCCCCAGCAGGGTGGCTCAGCACCCCTAAACTGAGACCCTGTGCACAACCCCCCCCTCCACTCCCGTGCAATTACAGCCTGTGTTTAATTACACCCAGGGCAACACAGCATAAACTCTGAGTACACTGAATCCATTTCAGTAAGGGACAGTAATTTCCAGTCCTTCCTCCACAGTCTATAACTTCAGCTGAGCAATTCTGGAAAAGCCATGTCCTGGTGAAACTGCCAAGCCCTCTCCCATACACTCCTGACCTACAGATATGCTTAATATGTTAATTTTTGTTTTGGTTTCAGAACAAAACCTGCCTTTTAAAGAAAATTTTAACAGATTCTAAACCAGAAACACTGCACTCCCCTGAGGCATTAAAAAATGCAAACTGAAGACTTCCCATGTGTCGGGGTTATTACTTATTTCCTTCTAAAAACAGAAGAAGTGTTGCAACAGTTGTAATGCTCCAGCTCACTAGGCCAAGAAGATGTTTTCTTTCTGCACACTCATTAACCATAGTGTGGAACTCAATAACTGTTCTAATTTCCTACCTTAAATGTTTTTCTTCCCCCCAGTTTTCATTTTATGCTTTACATTTACATAGGACTACACTCCACCACTTACCGTGAGAGTCTAGTTGCTGTCAAACACAATAAAAGGAAAGGAAAAGTGTCTGGAATCACAGAAGCTTTAGTGTTGAAAATTGTAATTTAATTTCTAGAAATGAATTTAAGCACTCAAAGCTTTCTTTGTCAGCCACAGATGAGAAATTGATAGGCTTTGAAGGCAAGCAAATATTTTTTTAGCTGAATCTCTCAAGTAAATATTTATGTTAGATATAATAAGAGCTGTTATTTCACACCACAAATTAAATACCAGCTAGTTATTAAATCTGGTGCAGTGCTATGAAACTCCCAGGTACTGTTGCCCACAATAGGTGCACTGTAATTAGCCTGGCTGAGCTCCAGGAGGGTTCCTGAGCCTCACCTCCAAACCCAGAGCATCAGTCACACTGCTGCCATGGCCTCAGGAGTCCTCAGCACCAAGCCTGGCTCAAGGGCGGATTTGCTCTGTGATACAGGGGGAAAAAAGAAGTCACCTAACCATGCCACACATTTGCTGCTTTTGTAAGATGCTTCTGCCTTCTCCAGTTTGCAAGGACAGAGTCTGGAGGGAGAAAAGGGCCCAGCCTGGGAAAGGGAAGGGACAGGACCCTCCATGCTCTGGATGGCCAAACAGCCACCCAAGCTGGGAGATGACAGGTAACATGTACCCCCTCTGTGGAGTCACTGTACCTGTCCATGAGCACACAGACCCCTAACCCATTCTTTAAAGTCTTACAGGCACAAAGGACATGTTCTATTGAACGTGACTTCTGAGAAGAAATGTACTGGCATTCACACGCCTGAGACAAAAACTGTGCTGGGCAAAACCATCCTGAGCCCAACCCAGACAAGTCACACCAGTAGTGCAGATACAGCTGCCAAAGCTTCCAAGAGCAAGTGGTCTGGGGAGTCCAGAGTAGTCACACACCCCCAAAGCCCCACTGCAGCACCCGGCAGGCTGGGGTGCTCTGCCACACGGCCCCAGGCTGCTGCAGCACAGGCACAGCACCAGCCTCACCCACACGCTGAGACCCAGCGGAGGTGATGGAGCAGCAGCAGGTGGAAGTGCCGCTTGTTCCCCTCTGTTTGCTATTGGCTAATTGCACGATCAGAGGAAGGCCTCAGAGCATGGCAGAGCCGAGTAACAACACTGCATGGCTGAAGAGGCCTTTTGCTTCTCCTCTTCCACTAACCACCACTGAGGATGGACCATTATACTACCACATTGCCCTGCCTTGTTGTGTCTTAATGCACATGTATATATCAGGATTACATTACAGCGAATGGCTAATATGGCAAGATCTGCTTTATCTCTTATTACTGCGATAGTTTTGCCCGCTGCCCTGGCAGAGCATGAGGGCTGTAAGTCAGCAGGGCTGGGCAGTGGGATTCCTTTACTCCACCTGGAGTTCCTTCACTGAGAATAGTTACAATACTCTGGTTATGACATGTTGTAAAGGCTGGTTTGGTCAGGGAACTCGTAAGTCATTCCAAAAGCGTCAGAAAGGAAAATGTTTGGCAGCAATAGCTGAAGGGAGAAGGATGAAGGAAGCACAGCTAGGTATCATCCACATCCCTACCACAGTGTAAATACCCAGGTTGGTGAACAGAACTGGGGTATCTCTCCTAGCTGGTGTGGTGGTTGCCAGCCAGCAAGCCTGGAGACCCACAGATGTCAACAACAGTCAGTCAGCACACTGCAACACCTTTGCTCAGGCTTGTAGCTTGGTGCCTGTGAACAACCCCACTCAACTCAAACACCACGTGCTCCAAATCAGGACAGCAGCTTTCAAACACAAATTTAGTAAGACAGCACAACTGCATCCACTTGTCCTTTCTGACCAGGAAAGCAAGCAGCAGCCTTGCTGCTGTTCCTCCTGGAGAGCAGGACAGCATCCCACCAGCAACACCACCGCACATAGTCACCCAGGCAGGTTATTTAAAGGAGACAGGCTCACACAATCTCCTCTTGCTCCTCAAGTGTCATCAGGTTGGGAGAACTTTTTAGGAAGATGGCACAATTCCCAAAGAACATCAGATTACAGAAACACCAAGGTGCAAAATAAGGCACATTCTTCACACTGCCTGACCACCCTAATGTTTTCCTCATCTCATAAGGATAATGAAACTGAGGGTAAAGCTCTGCCAACACAAAATGAAGCTAGAATTCTAGCAAAGAGGGGCTAGGAATAGCACAGCATTTCCCTAACTAGCTACCAATGAAGAACACAACCACGCACTTTTGAGAGAAAGAACACATCTGTAGTATGCCAAATACAATGAGTATTAATTAAATCACTATTAGCAATCAAAATCTAATTTCTTTCTGTCACTTCCTGATATCTTAACTAAAGGCATATTTGCAATACCATTATAACGAGTTACAGTTTGAGCAATAGAGCTGCTTGCAATAATTCAGAAACATGTACACTTTCATATGAATATATCATGCCTAACTAATGAGATTGCTCATTTCATAACTTCAGTTCCATTTTTATTATTTCATAAAACTGGAAGTCCTTATCCATTTTATGAAAAACACCAAACCTTTGTGAAATTCATTAAATAAGCATAAAAAATTCATTAAACAAGTGAATTGCATTCATGGCTGCTTTGATGCAAATGCCCTTTAAGCAATGTAAAACTCCATATTGATTTAACCTTTCATGTTCTGATATTTCCATGTGGAGATATATATATATAAATCTTTATTCAAGGAATGAAATTAAGTGCTGATCCCTTGATCTCCAGCCAGGGTGAGGTAGATTGGTCAATTTAAATACTCACTGATCAGCAAACAGCTGAGTTTGTATTAAAACAGAGCACAAGTATTTCTGTACATCTTCACTGGCAAGTAAACACACATATAATAACTTGGGCCAAATCAATACAATGCCTGAAGTTTCCTCTGTAGCAGAAAATCAACCAAATATTAGTTAAGTCCTGCAGGACTAGTTATAACAAGGCCATGTTGGTCAAGCAAAAGGCAAAAGACCTTCTCCCAAGTATCTGGTAAGGTTTAAACTACTCGTTCCCATTGCCCTCATTCCCACAGAAAGCTGCTGCAAACAGTACAGCCAGCAAACCAGGTCTGTCTCAACCCACCACCACGTACCACCTGCACCAGGGAGCTGCAAAACTGAAGCATCAACTCAGTTTTCTTGGGGTTACTCTGCTGGAGGGGCTGTTTACAAGGGCACATAGCAATAGGACAAGGAGAATGGCCTTAAGCTGAAGGAAGGTAGATTTAAGTTGGGCATTAGGAAGAGATTCTTTACTTAGAGGGTGATGAGGCAGTAGAATAGGTTGCCCAAACAATTGTGGAAGCATTCAAGGCCAGGCTGGATGGGGCTTTGGGCAGCCTGGTCTAGCGTTGGGAGGGTGCCCCTGCAAGGGGTGGAATTAGATAGGCTTTGAAATCCATTCCAACCCAAACATTCTATGATTCTGTGATCCCTTCAATGGTTTCAATATTCACTTGTCTCACTTGCTACATTTAAACTCCACTGACTGAAAACACCATCCTCTCCCAGTATTTACTGCAGCATGAAGAGTTAAAGAAACCACTAATCCCTAGTCCAGCAGCCATCATCTTCTCTGTTTCCAATGCATTGTACTACAGAGAAATGTGAAAGAGATGCATGTGGACAAATAGGAGGGGTACTTCCTACCAAAGGTGTGCATCTGATTAGACCTGGAGTTGTCATGGATTAAAGCATTTCTACCAAACACACCCATTGATGAGAAGCAGTTGTTCCTCAAAGGTGCATAACAGTCTAACCACAGCAAGCAGAGACAAAGACATCCAGTGCTTTCTAAACTGACCATGCCCACAGCTGGGGTTCACGCTGATGTCAGTAACATAAAGCATCAGCTACTCACGCCACTACAAATACAATTGGTTAAGTACCAGTTTGGAGGTACTACCCAAACCTGCCATGCTGAGTTCCCTATGCAGTCCCAGGAGGCCAGTGACCACAATGGGCTTCCAAGACCCTCATTACTGAACCAGGCCTGAGGCACGACACTGAGATGATCAGACCTTGGCACTGTCTCTTGGTTTACACTTATATACTGTTGTACTCCTTCTGCCATGCTTCATATCCAGCAGCTTTAACCACGATGATTTAATCAAACAGGAGATACACGAGGAGTACCAGCCTTACACCCTCCCAAGGTCCGCATTGCAACTAGGCCGCTCCTGAACCATCTCCTCCACAGCCCTTCCACACCTCATTTTCCTACCCAGGTGCCTCTCCCGCACACTTCCCTCCGCACATTTGGCTCCAAAGTGAGCCAGAAACCACTCTATTTCCATTTCTAACAATTTAAGTTATAAACTTTTTTTTCTTACACACCAAAATAGATCTTTAATCCTCATAGTTCACTCCAAAAAACACCCAGACATTCTTATTCTCAGTAAGCTCAGCCAAACAAAACAAATCAAGTTTCTACAGCAAGGTTTGCAGGAGTTAAAACAAGCCCAAAAGTATTAATTTTAAGAAGAAAAACCACAGCAAGCTTATTTAAAGTATGATAATTTTTAAAACTCTCCTCAATTTTTACCCAGTGTCCCAGAAGCTTTGTATCAAGGGAGCTTCAGCCTCCACCACACACCTGTGTAAGCCAGCATAGCACAATGCTGCTCCCAGTTCTGTCATCACAGCAGTGAACAAAAAGACAGATGACATCACAATCACTTCCCAGCTTCACGCCTCCTGACCTCACACACACATTCACTGCTCCTCAGCTGGCTGAACACTTC
>VZTU01008183.1:333969-348347 GCA_013400835.1 Zapornia atra
CCCCCCCACCGTAAGGGCACCTGTGGTTGAACAAGCCCAAAATAGTACCTGAAGGCATTTAACTTAATTATTACATTTTAGTTTCAATCTCCCTTGGCTAACAATAATGCCCCCAGTACCCACAGATCTTTAAGCACTGACAGTCTTAGGAGGGCAAATTTCCACCTACAGCAAGATTTAAAACTGGCTTTGTAATAATTAAAAAAAGGAAGGGGGGGGGGGTGTGATGTGGAGATAAAAACCTTGGGAGCTTTTTTCACAATTACTAATTTAACAGACAACCTATGTTTTATTGATAGCTCCAATAGTAAATTAGCCTTCCGTACACACTGCTGCTGCTGCCTAAAATAAGATGTGCAAGGAGAGATAATCTCCTGCCTAAGGCTTCTTTAGGATCATACACGACACAAGCTTGCGACCATCCAACCAAGCGATCCTCCACAGAGCAGGGCTCTGCAAGGGCCGCTCCACGCCTTTCTGCATCAGGAGAGGAGCCTAGCAGCTCGCATGCAGAAACGCTGTCAGCCTCCTCACCCAGGCAGACAGGAACTCACACAAGTGTCAGTTCTGCAGGTTTATTCAGAAATTAGATTTTAATTAAGGCAATCCTTGGTGTGATGGCAGCCTGGCTTTTAAAATTGGACTGTGAACATGCTACTGGAAATGGGAGCGTTGACTCCAGAGAGCACATTCATCTGGAGCAGTCTTACCTGACAGGTGGAAAAAGTTATTTCTGTATATTTTGGGGAAAAACATAATCCTTGAGTTCTGCAGGTGAATGAGCAGATCTGGAGTGCCTCCATGTCAGTAGGATGATTCCAGCTCAAGTCTGAGCTGGGATCTTCTGACACCCATGACCTGTGCTATCACCACACTGAGCCATCACACCTCAGTCAGACTGGGACAGTGTTGTGGATATCAGGAACTCTCCCTCACCACAGAGACAACTGCATCCACTTCCACCCTCCTTCCCTCCCTCCCTCCCCAGTGCATGCTTCCAGCTCAGCTGCCAGTGGGGAAGTCATTGCAGCTGCAATAACCAGGGTGCTGTTAATCTGCAAATAGGCTTTCTGCAGCCTTTTCCTTGCATTTAAATCAGTTTCACTTGAGGTAAAAAACCCCACACCATTTGTTTTAGCTAGGCTAACTAGTCAGTGATGTGTTTGGCTGGAAACCTGTTATGTTTTGCTACTTTATCATGTTGCTATTTTCATGTTCAAAGGCTAGTTAAATTATTTACGCTACACTTCATATATTGTGTACAACACTTGCCTTGACACGAACAGCAGCAGCTGCAAAGCCAGCTTCCTTGAGCCAGTGCTTCAGAGTAACAGAGTGCTGTGACTTGCAGGGAATGACCTATTCAAAGCCTGTGTTATCATACCTCCCCCCAAAAATTAAGAGCCACATGGACAGGAATTGGCTTCAAAGTTTCAAATAGCAATGTTGATTTAATCCTGGAGGATATTACAAAATATAGAGTATAAAAGGAATAAGCTGAGCACTAGCTCAGTGCAAGAGCCTAGCCACATCTAGAATTCACTGTGAATGATAAATTGCTTTCAGCCAATAACATCCAACACTATTTTAAAATGTATATTATAGAACATGTACTTCAAGAAGCTCTGTGAATATTTTATTATACCATCCCAATCATTTACACTGTGTGATATAAGTCTCATTGTAGCTGCACTCCCTTTTAAGGTACAGTTTGATTTCCTCCCTGTCTTTTTATTTATTTAATCACAACTCCATTGAATTACCATTTCTTTGCTCATCAGCAACCAAATTGGGCATAAGAGTTAAGAAACCCTGAAAACTCTGGAAGTATTCCTGCAGCCTGAAAAACAAGCCTCAGGTAAGACACATCAGGTACCTCAGCAGCCCGAAATCAGGCTCTAGTGACCATCACCCTGAAGGAGTGCACAAACCTCCCATCTCACTCTTCAGCAGTGTCACCCAGCAGCATTTAAAGAAAACACAGGACTTCTTTAAATGTGAGAGGGCAGCATTGTAGCAGGACAGCTTTCCTATGGCTCTGCTGCTCCAAAAGCTAACACCCTATTTTTCCAGGATCCACTCTGGACAATCTAGTACAGAGAAAGCTCTCCCTGCTGATTTTCCCTGTTCAAACAGCACCAACCACCCTGCAAAGTGGAGGATGTTTTTTCCAGTGTCACCTCATTTTCCACTACATTCCAGCTGGCACTGGCATTCCCCCAGTAAACCGGGCACCACGTGTAACAGCAAGGGCCATAAGCTCAGCACAAACCCCAAGACAATCCCAAGAGATGGTTATCCAGGCAGCCCTAATGGTGCCCTGGGATGCCAGCAGAGATCCCGCCCTGGGATGCCAGCAGAGATCCCGCCCTGGGATGCCAGCAGAGATCAGCACAGTGCTGTATAGACATGCACTGCACCACAGTTGTTGCCTAAGGACTTCACAGCTTCATTTCCCTTCTCCGTGTTATTGTATATTGAAAACAATAACTTGCACATAAAGCAGAACGGGGGTCAAAGGCTGGGGAAGGAGATGCTAAACAAAAGCTTTTGGTATAAAACATTACTACACTTTCCATATTGATCAGGAAGCCCAGGTGCTGCTGTGGGCCTTACTGTATATTATTAAAATTCAGTTAAGAGACATTTCACTGAATCAGGTCAGGGCCCAAGCGTTCCCTCCAGTTCAGGCCTTGATACTGCACAGGTCTTGTGAATTGAGTCATAGGTATCAAGAAACATTACAAGTCAAATCAATATTTTATAGGCTTTGCACAGATTGTAGACTGAAACTATCAGCACGGGGCTCTGAACAGAAGGATTTGCAGGAGCTAAAATAATTTACACTAATAAGGCACTGACCCATACAGTCCTTAATGACCATTTAGCTTTGGCAATACTTCTTACTGCTATTGAGCTGGTTGGAGTTATAGGTTTCCCCAGCCAAAAACTCCTACATCAGATTAAGGACATAAGCAGTAACCTAACCACAAGGCTCAGTTCTGTTCCATGTAAATTCATTCCAATTATATAAACTGCTAAATTAAGAAATGAGATATTTAAAACAAAGGGGTTATAACAGAGCCACAAGTACACAAACAAACATCACAGAAATTCTTAATTCCATTTCTTGCCTTGTTTGCTTATTGAAGTGCCATATGTTGCTGCAAGTGCTATGAAAATATCTTAAGATCGTAATTATAAGGTTTGTTGAATTATAGAGTAAAGAAGCCACTTATTTACATTTAAATATGAACAGTGGTAATTGAAATGTCACATGCTTCTCTGTTCTTGACTCCAGAAAAATATTTATCTCCCAACAGCTTGATGTGCTTTCAACAATGGCCTGGATTCATGAAAGGGACTGTTACTCACATCACTCTCCACTTTTATTTCTTCCTTCTGATTCACAAACTTAAGCAGAGGCTCCTGAAGTGCTCAGGCACTGACACAGCAATGAAGACCCTGAGATGCTAACAGGATTGTTACCAAGTTGGTGTTCAGTAATTCTTTGGCCTGCCAATATAGGAAGCCCTGCAATAGCTCTAGGAAAGCAATTTTCAGCTGACCTCATTGAGCAGATGCAAAACCCAGCTGCAGAGGCATTTAAACTGATTATCACTTGCTGAAGTCCAAGAGCAAGCAAACCCAAGCCAGGCTGACGTTGAGTACCCACAGAGGGGGGTTACAAGAGTTTAAGTTTATATTAGTTGAACCAGGATCTCTTTAAAGGTAAAAAACATCTGGAGACAGCCCCATTGAAGGTGCTGCAGTCCCAGACAGATCCTGCTGGGCCACACTCACTTACAGATGAGACTTGAAGCTTAGCCCTTTGATTTATCATCACCTATCCTGGAAAAGGCTCTCTAACAAAGTCCCTAAAGCAGCAGCACTTGAGCCTGAGCCTCCTCCAAGGAAGTTCAGCATCTCATTGCAGGGAAACATTGCTCCCCCTGTGTCATGTCCCAAACCCAGCATGTGTGGCTATCACAAAGGGCAGGGAAAAGCTGGCAGAACTAAGAGAACAAATAAAAAGAGCTCCCAGATTTTATTTTCTTCATCTAAAAAAGGAATTCATAATCTGTTTCACATAACCTCAAAATACACAAAGATTCTGCAAGTGATTTTTTGCTGTCAAGTATTTTCCTTTTTTGTTAGATATTAATAATTCTCATCATGCAGAGACTGAAGTTCAGGCCTTTCTTTAGTTGGTCTGTCTCCAAAAGACCTATTTCACCACAATGCATGAAAACCCAGGGAGATTTTTACCAGCTCTGTTTAATAGATACACACCCCTCCATGGAGTTAATGGTAAAGCTTTCAACTATCAGAAGCAGTTTTAGGCTAATGCTAAACCAGTGCATCTCAGTCACCTGCTCTGCTTCCCTCCATCCTTCCAAAACCACTCCTTGTTTTCAGGTTTAATAATTAAATGTACCAAGGTTTAGGTTTTGGTTTTTGTGAAGACTCTGAGAAGCAGCTAGGCTGACTGGAGGTTACTGAGAACAGGCAGCGTTTGCAGGGAAACAAGAGAGGAGAAAGATGTTTTGGGGCAGTCACAACTTGTATTGGACACTAACAGAACCCTTCAATGTCATCCCATCAAACACCAGCAGAGAGGGGTCTCTGCTGGGCTGTGTCACTGCTTGTGACACACCACTGTGGCAGGAACAGCCGACACCCGAGAACACGAACAGCATCTCCAAGGCAATGGGTCAGTAAACAGCATAATGAAATGTGACAGTAACTTCATTTGTAAAATATATGCTGAAGCTGGCAAGGGCCAAAGTGCTAATAGCAAGGGCAACATTTGCATAATTACACTGTCTTTAAGGCTCTGGTTTTAAATTGACCTAACAACGCCTCTCATTGACGCACACCGCTGTCTGCTCTGAGATGTTAGGAGAGGACATGCCGCCCCGCGCTGCTCACTGCGCTGGACACACAGCCTCCCACAGCACAGGCTTCCACTGCCAGGGCTCCAGGAACACTGTAGTGTCACACTGTGCATCGCTGACCAAACCCAGCTTAGGAAGGAGACTGCAGCCAGTATTTCCTGTGTGTCTTTCATGTCAAAGATCTGCCAAATACCCCTCACTGCTACCCCCGCACCCTCCAAGCTCTCCTGCATCCCTATACCACACAGATTAGGCTAGAAGGAAAATTAAGGGACAAATTAACAGCACAAAAGGAGTACAAGAGCAGACTAAACCTATGCTGTGTTAAAAAACCAACAACCTTTACCACAACAGGGACATTCTTACCACATCAGCCTGAACCATTCCCAGGGGCTTCGCTCTTATGTCTACAGTGTTTTTTACCAGTTGTGGCTACTGCTCCTCCAGATACCACGTCCATTAAGACTAGAGAGGCCGACCCACATGCAGTCTGTGAGTGGCATTTAGTCATTTATAAGGGAATTAATTTAATATTTATTAAACAATATTCCTATCATGGTACATGTTCAACTCTGCTTGCTACTGCACTACCCAGGGCTTGTCACACATGACCAACCCAAAGGCACAGAGGTGACAAGGGAAGGCCAGTGCAGTCATGGTGCCACCCAGCCCTGAACTGGAGATCCCCCAGACTGGTGACCCTCCTTGAGGGAGACATGCACGCAGCACACATGTTGCCTGTGAGCAGGACCCACCTGGCCAGGGCTGTGTGGGCAGGTTTAACGAGCCTGTTTCCCACTTGTGCCCACAGCTACAATGCTCAGGGTCCCTCAGAGGCCAGCATGCAGCCCTGCTGCTCAGTCCCTCCTCAGCACACCATGCAAGAGAAGCAACCCAGCTTTTTCACAGTGGTACCCCATTACAGTCAGGTTACAATGGGAGGAGATTGAGTAAGCATTTAGGCTCAGCAGAAGAATATGGGTAAAACAATCCATGAGGCAACATTTTTACTGAGTGATTTTATACAGTAGAACAACACCGAAAGTGAGGAGCACAAGCAATCCGAGCAAGGACCTCACAGCAAGGATACTCCAGTGCTGCCGACTGCCCACTGCATATTTACTGTGGCTTTTCCTGGCTCTGCATAATCAAAGAGACACTGGGAGTGGATTCACAAGGAGCAGACCAAGCAGAGGCACAACAAGTCTTTGTCCATCATTTAGGGTACAGCCTTATGGGAGCCTGTGCTGTTACATGCAACAAACTTCAGAGAAGCAGCACCTCCCAAGGTCACCCCACAGCCCCCCAACAAGATACCCAAGCATCACTCGTGACACCAGCAGTTGGGACAAGCAACTCATCCCTTGCTCTCAACAACAGCCAGTGAAATGTATGCAAGTGTCTCCTCCACCACTATCACTAGTACAGATGACTGCTGCTAAACTCGCCCACCTAAAAACCAGCATGTGTTTTACTAACAGAAGACCAAAGAAATTGCAAGCTAGCCATGGCAGCATTTCCCTGGTAGATATCAAAGCATCACACAAGAACATCTTCACGCTAAACTCTTCCTTGAAAACATTAAGTGCTGCAAATGCCTATTCCATCTTTGTTACATTTTGGTATTCTTTGCTTCATCACCCACTTACAAATCATGAAGAATTCATAGATGAATAATGGACCGAGAATAACACAAGCATGCCTATATATATATACATATATAAAACCCAGCACAAACTAAAAAGAGGATAAACTTCCTAAACACAATAAATTAGGGACTAAAATAACAAAGCTACAGTTAAAAATCAAACTGCTATTGGTAAGTATCTAAAATGCTGTCCAGTGGCTCTGATGAGCAGTCATTAGTCTGTTCTACAATAAAACACATGATCTCATTACCCTCAAAGCCTCCTCATAAGATATAAATGAATTATTCTCTGGAGGTTTTCCCATTATCTCTAGAGACTTTACAACAAGTTAAATTTAGCTCCTGTACCTTCTCCAAGAGGACACATGACTCCAACTACACATTGCTGCATACCTTAGTCGAGAAGGGAGGTAACTCCTACCCCTGCTGCTGAGCTGCTCTGCACCTCCCCACTTTGCAGCCCACCTGCCTACCCGTGTCCCCACCACCCAGCAGACCCTCAGCAAGCACTGCCTCCCCAGCACACTCCCCAGAACCAGCACAAATGGAGCTGGAAGACACAAGGACACTAGGGACACCCTCACAGCTCTCACCCACCTCCACAGTCCTGCAGCCATGAAGCCCATGCTCCTCCTTCCTGCCATGTTTCATCCTAAACCACAGCCCTGCTCCGCCCTCCCAGCCCAGGTGTAACAAATCCACTGAACAGAGGCCTCAGGAGCGGCTCTCCCCCACCCTTAATTGGTGCTGCAATTGCTCTCACCGGTGGGCAATCTCCAGTGCACCTGGCAAGGGAGCAGGGCTGCTCCTAGACCGACCTGTGGCTGCAATCACCCCATCACAGCTGCATTTTAATACTATTTATAAAATCCCCACTATTTATAAAATGTGATGAATGCTCCAAAGCATACGCCTGAAGTTTTACTCAACCCCACTTGGGAGGCCAGTTACAGACCCTCCTCTTTCCATCCTCTCCTTCTTCCTTAACAGCTCATTGAAAGAGCCAATCTCCACCTGAGCAGTGTGTGCCACCCAGAAATCCACATCCCACTGTCATAAGTAAAGTAGGTTCCTGGCATGCAAATTCAATGGACTTCCAGCAGATCTCATGCTTAAATCACCCGTGGAAAGAAGCCACCAACAGGCTTGCTGGAAAATGTTATCCACAGGGTTTTTACAGAAAGACCTCAGGGCTGATTGTTGCTTCCCAGTAGAAATAATGGGGCCTTCTCATTTTGAAAGTCCATCAGTGAAAACATACGCCCTTTTAAGAGTTAAACTATTTGGAATAACTTTTAAACAATTACTCAACTCCTCTGAAATTTCTTTTATGGGATTGAAGTTTTTTTTCTGTATCAAATTATCTGGATTTCTCATGGATTATGCATTTCTGAAAAACTGTTTGCAGATTAAAGAGAGAAAGGAAACTCAGAACGGACACAATAGAAAAAAGATCAGTAAAGAAAAATATTTTAAATATTAATGACCAAGGGGGAAATGGAAACACATTAAAGGCAAATGTGAGAGCTTTTAAATATGTTATTAAAATTGATTTATAAATGAGACTCTTCTTTAACCAAGTGCTTTAGCCTTCACTACTTATTTCCTTCTGCTGTCTCTCCAAGCATTGGTGTCACCAGCCAAAGCCTATGGCATTAAGGAAAGATCCAGAAAATAATTAGGCTGGCAAGGACTATGGGCTGTTCAAACAGGAAAACATCATGATATTAAGAATCTCAGAGAACGAGATGAGAAGCTGGCTATTCTCAACTGCTGCAAAGCCCCAGGCACTTGCAGGACATCTGTCCCGGGCCGGGCTAGAGGCTTTGCGGGCTGGGACACAGCCAGGGGTGGTTCTGCCCGCCCCACCGTGGCCCAGAGCCCCCCAGCAGGCCCTGGCAGGAGCTGAGCAGGGCTGTGGGCAGGCAGCAGGCAGGCAGAGGGCAGGCAGAGTCGGGAGGAAGGAGGGACCAGTCGAGTCCATGAATGCAGACACGAATTATTTACAAAGGCAGAAAAAGCCCTTTCCCATGTCTATGCTCCTGCTCAGCCTCTGTCTGCACAGAAGCCACGCCGACAGCAGTGTGGCTGCTCACCAGCCCCAGCCTGGCCCTGAGAGCTGAGCCACACGCAGGTGAAACCAGGGCAGCCTTCCTGCTGCAAGGCACCTGCAAGCTGCTGGTGAAGGACTGGAGAAGCCCATCCTGCTGCGATCCCCTTCCATCCTTCTGCACCCGATCTCAGGCACAAATAAATTACCCCAGAGGTGTACATTTTTGGGATGTGTCCTCTACAGTATTTTTCAGCTTTGGAAACGTCTCCAGTGATGCACCAGGCGGCCAGGACAGCACGTTAGTGCTGCTGGCGTGCCAAAGCACAGGTGTACCTCTGACCCAGCAACAAGCAATGTGTGAGGCTGCGTGACTCCCGGGTCACCTTCTATTAAGGGACTCAGGAACAGATGTGTACTGCACAAACCCCCCAGTTAGCACTAAGAAAATCACCCTGAAAGCAGCAAATGTTGTGAATTTGTGTAAATGGACAAAAAGTGCTAGTATATGTTTAACAAATTAGTCTGTGTTTATTTCAGTTTAAGTGTGCAAAAGGTTTCATTTCAAAGCTCCCATCCATCATAAACCACAGTAACTTTATAGGGGAAAACTGCAAACGGAACTGTAAAGCATCGTGGAGAACTATAGATCTCCTACGTTGGATTCTGTGTGCAAGAATGGTCTACAAAACTCCTTCTGAATGTCCTCATAAGATCCTTTTTACAGCAGGTTATGAATCATCGCATGATATCTTTAAATGGATGATCAATACTATATTTTCCCATAAAACGTTTGGTTTGAAATCCGATTTTAAGTGCATTAGAGTTTTTGTGCACTGAATGAGTGAGTGTCATAATAAATTGTCATCAAATATGAAAGAAATATAGCTTAGATTAATTGCCATATTTATTTATGAGTCCATAAAGTACATTGTGAAAGTCCTGGCACATTTTTGGGATACCAGCTTGAACTTTCAAGAAAGTTAAAAGCATTAAACGAGACTGAGAGTAGATTTATTATTGGAATGTTTTTAATTGCAGTTTCAACCAGACACAGGTATTAGAATGGCTGTGCCCTTAATGGCCATGTCTCATGTGTTTTTTCTTTAAAATAATATACTTTCCATATTTTTATTGATTTTGTAAGATTTATTGTAGATTAGTGCTGCTTGTGTGTGAAATCACAAGAGGTCCCAGCTTCCCCAGAGTAGTGGGCTGCAGATGGCCCATCGCCGCCGCGCTCCTCCCCAACGCCCCCCCACCACTCGGCATTGCCTGAAAGACCAGACAAAAAGCTGAGTTACCTGAAGGAGACCAGCAGAAGGGTCCTCAAGCAAGCTACCCAGCAGGTCTTGTTCTGCACTTGCTTGTACAAATGCCAAACAGATTTAATTCAGACAGAATTTGGAGGGCTGAGCCCATTCTTTATTCAGACCTTAACTAATGAAGAGGCTCAAGGCCAATGGATTTGATGCGTTGGGACTAACTGTCTTGGATTAAGTAGGTTCTGGTTTTGGAGTAAACTGTAAGCTCCCTGTGTTTCTAATGTACAACAAACATAGCTGGGGCTTTGTAAATTACAAATGAAAGTACATAAGGAAGCAGTTCTGTTATCCATGGTTAACAGTGCACACAAGTTGGTGACAACTCAGAAAATAAAGCACTGCTGCATGTAACCTGCTCACTAATTAAAAAACAGATCCTGGAAATTACAGCAAGCAGAGGAGGTAATGGAGTAACACTGTCATTCACTGCCACAGCACACAAATGACAGACTATACCTAAGGTGATACTAAATTAAAAACTTGCAGCTTGGCAGCAAATGATTCCTTCACACCAACAGTCCAGCAGCTGATACAAAGGCCACAACGGCACAGGCACAACTGGGCGGTTAATGATACCCAGTGAGCCCAATATCCTGCTCCAGCCGTGTCAGAACAGCAATCGCATCGCCGAAAAAGGTAATTATTCAAAATGATTTCTATTGATCTTACTGGAACCTGAATCCACAGAGGGGTCAGCCTGAATGAGAGCTGACATTGCCCTGATCCTCCTGCTCTAACTTAGCTCCTATCTCAGCAGAGCACAAACAAGTCCTCAGAGGTGAAGTTGTCTTGAGTTTTTATGTAGATGTGTCTTCACTGGATCACTTCAGGTGTGGTGACCGGCAGAGAGCAACATGCAGTTCGATATGAATTTGAGGTGAAGCCGTTTATTAGGTGAAATCACACAGATTCTATACCTTTATTGCTGCAAACGTGGCAAGCTAAAAAACTGCTAATTGGTTACACACACTGTTCACACCGTATTGATTGGTTAGTGATTATAACGAGTTCTGATAAACCTAGCTTATAGCAAAATATCTTTAGTTTACCTTTAATACCTAAAAGCATCTGCACACCTGCTGCTTTTGACCATCTTATTATGGTTGGTTCTTAACATGTTCTGTTACTCCCAAATACCTTCCCATAACTGCTTCTTGGTTTAGGGCAGCCTGTACCCCTATCAAGACCGCTGTGTTTTGAGAATGTGATTATTAGGATCCTCTCAGCATGAGTAACTTCTCCTTTCTCACAGGAACAGAAGAATATTGTCAGGGCCTACATCTTGGGAGAAGAGAGCTAGGCCGCCAGCAGGCCTGCTGTCTTCCCCGACTTTCAGGTTTTACAGAGCAATCTGCAGAACCTCCTAGGAAAGCTGGTACCGAAATGCTGGGTTGCCCTCACGCAGGGCAATCTTACAAAAGCAGTATTTCCCCATTGGCCAAATACTGTGTCAGAAGGTGGGTTTAGCAATGGCACCAGATCCAAGGGAAAATCTCACCCAGGAGCATAGGGAAGATCCACATCCAACTTCCACCCACTTGGCCGCCTCCAAGCACAGAATTGTCCAGATTAAAGCCCCGGGTCCAACCACCATCCAGCTCCAGAAACACTCAAGCCCAAATCTTCATTTTACAGCCATATCCTAAAACTTAATCACAGGGAATATGGTGATGATCTGAGATTCAGCAAACCTCATTATAAAGTGGAGCCAAGTGGAGCTGCTGGTCCTCAGGGAAGAGGCAGGATGGCGAGGTGGCAGAGTCAGGCTACTGCAGAGGGCTGTTAGGAAGCAGCAGCTCACTGTCATGCGGAAGAGTCCATGCAGAAGCGGTGCTTAGGGATCCCTGTGAATATTATTATTATCCTTGTCTGTGTCTTATGTTAAATTTCCAGGTGAAATTCTAAATGGCTCTCATTTAGCCATCCATCTAAACAAGAGGGCCTGGAGAAGCAAGGTAAAAACCTACCCGTGCACTTCTTTCACTTTGCACAGGCCAAAGCCAGCACAAAATCATCCAGCATCTTGGATAAACCAGCCTATGTGCATAACTCTGCAGAAATGCAGTGACATCTTTTTGGACATCCCCTTTCAGAAGACGAGTATCCAAAGGCAATCAAACTTATTCCTGATGTATTTCAAAAGCAATCTAAAAAAAATAAATCTTTCCGGTTCAGCCTTCAGCTGACAAGGCACCACACTTTTTCTCAGCAATTACACCTCACCCCCTAAATCAGGGTTTGTCCCACACTTCCCTGTGCCAATTTTCCCCTCCATCCTAAAGACAGTTCTATTTTCTGCCTGTGTTAAGCAATTAAAATGCTTTCTCTTCAACAAGATATTAATCTTAATATTGTCCTAATTTGTTTTCATCTTTTTCTGCCTCTCATGCAGAAATCAGTCTTGACAATGGCCACTGAGATAAGGACAGAAACCAGCAAGCTTCACAATAACCCATCATATACACTATTTTAGTTTGTCAAAACAATTAGTGTTCATTTTGGCTTTATTCAGTTAAATCTGCAGTGACTGATCAGTATAAATTATGTATTAGGCTGCCCAGCTGTACTTGTTTATTCATGCATGGACTTGAAGAATTTTCATTTTCTCAGTACAAAAAAGCAACAGCCAAAAAAAACCCCCCCATACTCTAAAATATAAAGACACTTTCTTCTCTGCCACATTTCTGCTACGTTTTTGAAGCTGCTTTATTCTTACCCCTCTTAGAACAATATTCTTCCTTCCCAGAAACGATACTCCAGCGCTTATTTCAATTAACCTATTATTTCATTTGCGGTTATCGGCAGCCGCATTTGCATCAGTGGGAAGCACGTCCTGGTACTTTCACCCCTCACAATTACCTCCTGAGCAAAGCAATATCAGAGCTAAACCAAATGATGTTGATTTTAAAAGCATCAAAAATGGTATTGTAGGCTGCGTTTGAACTCCTGCCTCGCTTCAAGAGGAACTGCTCGCAGGGATGTTTACAGTTAAGCCTCCCGCTCCTCTCTTTTAAGAACAAAAGTTTGTGAATCAAGAGAGATCGTTTCCCAGTTTTGCTCGTGTTTATAGTCACACAGTTCTCGCTGGGACGACTGGGAGAAGGCAGTGTATGCTGTGGGGGTGGGATGATGCGCTTGTGTGAAGGGGGAGAGATGACACAGATTTTGATAAAGGAAAGAAAAAGCTGCAGTGACCGCGTACAGCATCAGTTACACTTCTCTGAGCCGCAGTGTAAGAGCAGACTGGAAATCTGGCCCTTGAAGCCGTTTCCCTGCGGTAAAGAGAGTGGCAAAGTGCATACCCCTTCCCCAAAGCTGCCCTCCACCAGGCTGAGTTCAAGGACCTGTTAACAGAAGGTTTATGCCAATATTTACAAAATGCAGAAAGATGTTGCGGCAGCTTTGACAGGGTGAGTCCAGTTGCTCAGCGAGGGACTGCCAGGTGAATGGTGGCAGTGCTCAAAAGAACATGGAGCCAGAGTTTGTGTCCTCCTGAAGAGCTGGGGAGCAAGATGGAACTTGTATTTGTTAATGGGATCACCTTTGAATATCCCAGGTTGTAAGGGCAATTAAAAGGGTCACCTGGCTGGCTCTTGGGCATGTACAGAATAAAGTACGCTACAGAAACATCTCTGTAGGGCAGAGAGCTGTAAGTGGAGAGATCTGGGTTGCAAAAGGCCATCCCGCAAACTGGGCTCAGCTACAAAACATCTGACAGGTAACAGATTTGCTTTCACGTTGATTGCACACGATAAAGATTGGCAAACACAACGCTTGCATTGATCTGCATTATGCCTGTTACATAGTGTTTTTGCACAGTGAATTCTGCCCCGGCTTTGGTAGCCACTGTGCTCATCATGTTGGCGAGGAGGGTGAGAGCCTGCCAGCATGCACCCGGCCACGGCTCCCATGGGCAGGATGAGCACGCAGCTACTCCTGTTGCTTCTTTCATCAAATAACATAAGAAATGTTCTGGTGAAAAGACTAAAATTTTGCTGAATTAAGTGCTTTAGAACAAGTGGTTTTATTACTTCATAATTAGCATAATTTCCCCCATAGGGATTCTTGCAATTAAATAATTACCAGTAATGTTACCCAAAGGTGTTCTTTAATGAATTTTCTTAAGTTATTGCCCCCGTTAACGACAAGTGAAACGGCTCTGTTTCACACCGCCTGAGCGCTCCTTCTAGCCGGGCTACAGGCGATGTTCGAGGCTTGCCGCTCCCGACCCGGAGCGCCGGGCCAGCCCGCTTCCCATGGCTGGGCGAGCAGCGGCCGGGTGCTCTGCTGCCCCGACGGCGCGGGGAGCCCGCTCCGCTCCCGGACCCGGCGGAGGGACCGCGACCGGGGACGAGCCCCGCGGGTACCCGGCTCCGGCAAGGGTCGCTACCCGCCCTGGCAACCCTCCGCCCGGGCTGAGCCGGGGCCGGACCGCCCCAACCGCGGCGGCTGTGCCC